>KZ505841.1:375266-395285 GCA_002844005.1 Limosa lapponica baueri
GCCTGGCTTTGGCAGATACATCATCAGGTGAGCAAGTTAGCCTTTAAACTTGAAAAATATGAATAGATTATTTAGAGTTACACACTGTAGTGTTAATTTAAATACAGCCAAATTCTTGCCCTCTCCGCACCTTTCTTGGTGTGCATAGCTACCCAAATCAACAGGGTGCTTCTATCTCATTTTGCCTTTACATTTTCTTTTGATGTGCTTTTCTTTTTGGCAGGCTTTCTGACCTACATTGGAAAATGTAGCTCCACTCTTATGAGGTGTATCAGCAAGCTGTAACACAGAGGAAGTTATTAGAGACTTTTAAGGAGAAAAGAAATGTCTTCTGTCTGCTCTTTCACTGTCAGCATTTATCTCCATTGTATCTATTTTTAAATCAATCACCCCGGTCCTCAGTTCCCCAGTTCTAAATATTTTATTTTGAGGATGTAATTTACTAACTCAAGGGCTCTTTCAAAAGCTTTCTAACTTGATTACTGTCATTTGGAACATCTGCCTGACAAACTTCTGCATTAGCAGCTACTGAATGAAATGTGGTTTTCATTCCTCAGGAGATTCATAGGTTTAATTCCAGGAATCCTTAATCCATGAGTGATTTTGCATGAAGTAAGGAAATATCCCTTGCCTCCTGTTTCCTTAAAATTACAAACTTTTTTTTCATTTTTTTATGGAGTAACAGAACATAGGAGAAAGAAGAGGTCCAGACCACAGATATTTTTATCTTGAATCTGTTGTCAGTATCTTTGAGAGACCAGAATGAATAGCCTCATCATCACTCCAGGCCTGGCAACACCTGCACAATGAATAGATTACATTCGTAACAGCGAAGCTGAGTGATAATTGACCTATTTTGCAAATAAATACATAAATGTGTCTGAGATGTCTAGTAGTTACAGAACTGTTTCTTGAGTCAGGCTTTAGTGCTGTAGCATCCAAAAAAAAAGCAAAAGATGAAAAAAAGCTGGGGGAAAAAAAAAGGTGTTTTCTGTTTTCCCTGAAGTTTTTTGTCTTTTCAGGGATTTCTGCTATTAGGAGTAGGGTTTGTGTGGGTATTTGTTCAATGATGAATTGTAAAATGAATAACTGTTGGAAGCTAGGGCAAAAAAAATCAGTATTTTGAACACAATTTTATTAATAAAGAATGATGCATTGGAATATGCAAGGCCAAAATTGTTATGTTTTCAGTGGATTCAACTGAATGGCATTGGCAGTGTTACTAAGAATTTCAATAGCTGAAATCCTTTCCCTTTTTCCTAATAAACCTTGGGAGTTACTTCAAAGTGGAATGACCCCATGCATTATTTGGGGTTTAGAAAAGGAAAGGGAAAGCAGAACTCTCAGTGCCAGCCGCAAGATTATGGCTTTGAGCCGTCTGTGTTGCTAGACGCAATGCCCTAAGCCTCTGTAAGAATTTAGAGTGAGAGAAGCTCTGCAGTGAGCAGCAGCTGCTGGGTGTATGAATTAAGAGTTTGTAATTCAAATTCTAATTATTCAGGTAAACTTGTAGTAAGATTAAAAAAGCCTACAGTTTTGGAAACTGACATACATTTTTCAAGCAACTGCTTCTGGGTGACTCCAGTCTTAATGTCACAGCGAATATGTAATTCTCTTGCAGCTCAAGAAACATATATGTAGAGCTATTTTTTCAACAGAATGACATAAAAATTACTCATACATTTTTGTTTTATTATTTTATTAAATGAAGCAGGCCCTATGCTATCTGGTGGATTGCTTCAGTTGATTTCACCGTTTCAAGGTCCTGCCGGCTCCTGTACTAAGAATACCTAACAACTTTACATATTAAACAGAGACAGGATGCTGGTGACACAGGGCAGGATACTGTGATTTATGGGATGCAGACAGAATGATTTCCATTTAATTCCTGCAGATCCCTGAATATACAGGTTCTGAATGTTATTGTGGGAATTGCCAACTGAACACGTACAACACAGCTAACATGAGGGTAATTGTCATCTACTGCCTTACTGTGTAAATGAAGACTCATCTGGAAAAGCTACTGGTGATTCACTGATGGTCCTTATTCAGTCCTGGAAACTGTTTTTCTCTAGAAACAGTTTTTAGAAACTCTTTTTCTGACACTGATCTTTGTCTGCCAAAGCAAGGCAGAGATTATCTAGGCAGAGATTAAACTAGGTCACATTTTGTCCAAGAACGATAATTGTACTGAACATCATATAGAGAAGGTCAAGAAAAATACAGACCATAGGATCAACATTTTAGTTAGGGAGGGCTTCTCTTTGTCTACTGTTATGATCCACCTGAACAAAGTGAGTCATCTCAAAAGTATTCGACCATATTTTGCTTTCTTGTATGCCACATTTCTCTAAAGAAATTTAGTTTTAATATAACAAAAGAGGAAGCCAAAAGGTCTTTAAAAATAATCTGTACATCTGGAGAAAACTTGCTACCTCAAGCTAGTTCAGAATATACCTGACAAATGGCACAGGGACACTTCATTGTAGCAGACATGCCAGTATAAAGACAGGCTAAGACAATGGTGAGTCATACTTAATGTTGTTTTCAACTCCAAATTTCCCAACAAAACCAGTTTGTTAATGGCAGATTACAGGTATTTGGGTAGATGTAAGCTTTTCTTCACAAAAAAAATGGATTTTTGTGGCCAGAAAAATGGAAATATAGTCATATTGTTTATACTTCAAAAGAGGTTTTCCTCCTCTTACAACAGAATATGGCAGTGATATGTGACTGATTACAGTGCTTTCACATGGCATCAATAAATAATTTTCTGTCCCATCTTTAATTTATAATTCTAATGAAATGCTTGGATAGAAACTGAGCTGAATACATATGGCTATCTTTTTGCTGACAATCTGTAGAATTACAAGCATTTGCAAAAAATTGGGTTTTGTGTCATTCCAGAAGAGAGCTCAAATATCTCTGTGCTCCCAGCAAATGAGCATTAGATTCCTACGTGCTGGCAGGAGACCTATTTAAGACATAATCCTCTTCTCACTGTTCCCCACTAGTCAATTTAGGCAGTTCTTGCTCTTTGAGCTGACTTTTATGGATCCTATTCTTAGGCATGTAACTTTCCCCTTAGATTTTTTGAGGCACTGTCATCCAATGCGATGTCTGTGAATTTCACTAAGCATTTGAGCTCTTTAGCTAGGCACTGCAACAATGCCTGTAGCAACTGCGTTTCCTTCAGCTATTCAGCTTCAAAGATGAGCAACATTTGCTCCTGAGTGTGACGGCTTCAGATGAAGAGGAACTTTGATATCTCGTGTTTTTTTTTTAATAGTTGTGTATATTTGTATATATATAAATAAAGATATATATATGTAAAGATACAGATATACTTAAAACATAGAGATGGTAAAGGTGAGAGGTTGTAAGTGCAGAACAGCTCTATGTAGTGAGACTTCAAAATATGCTGCACGCTTGCAATTTGATCCAGACTTTTCCAAAATGACAGTCTCTTAAGTCTCTTTGTATCCAAGATTTTTATTTGGATTATTACAGAAATTAGGATCCACTTACAAATCTGGAGTACAGCCCAAATTTTCGTAGCTAATGTTTTCATTCTTAGTTTTTTTTAAAAGAATTTTCACAGGCTAAGGGCTTCATCCCATTTTCTTATGAAACCTTACATAGCCAGGAGTAAGTGTTAATCCCTACCAGAAAATAGTAAGGGGTTTGAAACCTTCTCTTTCCTCCCTGTATCTCACTCTATCTGAGTGGCTTAATCACTTCCAGTTCCTTAAATTACAGTGGCTAATTTGGGATATACCATGTTTAGTGCCAATTTGCAGCTTCTTTAACAACTTTATTTTTTAAAATGTAAGCAAGGTATCAAAAGTTAGCAGCATGAAATGCACCTAATGGAGATATTTAAGAGGTATCTTTTCCAGCTACACACATGGTGTTCATTTAATTAGAAGCACAATAGAATTATACTCTAGAAGTATTGAATTTCATTGTAATGTTAGTGAAATAGAAGGCAATCTACAGTTCCTGCCTGCTGTTTTCAGGACCTGACAGGCACAAATGCCTTTTAATTTTAAGGCTATACTTTGATATTTGAATTAATGATAGCATTAGCTTTTTATGCATCCACTTAAGGCAGTAACTGGTAGTTTTCCTTGATAAAAATGTTAAATGTCATAAGACAATTTTGATGTTCATGTCAGTTTTGCTGTCTATGAATATTCTTAAGTTACTGAGAAGTCTTATCATTTAGATGTAACTGAAATATAGATCTCAGAGGGCTCTTATTCACTAACACAAATGTGTATGTGTAGTATCCTGTTCCTACATACCTTCAGGACAAGAAGCTGGTAGAATGAGCTAGCACTCAGGCATTCCTCTCCGGAGAGCTATGTTTAAATTCATACTTTTACAATACCAGTAAAAATGAATGCTCATACCTGGGGAGTGCAGTTTGGCAAAAATTAATTCCTCTTCACAGTTTATTCATGAGCTAGTTATAACTGCCTGAGATGGCAAAGCTGTGTGGAAAAGCGTGTCCAGCGCAAGAAAAAACAAAACCCAAAACAACCCCAAAAAGCAGTAGTATAGATCAAGTCTTTTACTGGTAAAGTACGGCCCACTTCTATTATATTAACATATAATAGAAGACAGGTGTATTAATGCATTGTTAGAAAAGTACGGCAGGGTGCCTAGTCGAGATATCTTCAGGAAAAAAAATCTTTGGAAATAACTGAATAGCTAGGCAAGTGTTTAATGATCCCATAGCTACTTATATTTTCTTTAATTATGTTGGCATTCAATGCCATTTTTTAAAATTAGTGTGGTTTTTTCCTGCATTTAGAGAAAAATTTAAGTCATTCACTAGATTTTCAAAGGCAGCTACCTGGTAGTCTTTGTGTTCGATTTCTGTGCTTTCAAGTGAGGCCATGAGCCAAATTAGTCCAACTTTTTAAAAAACTGAGTACATTTTCACATACCTAGTATAAAAATGTGTCCAGATTACTAAAGTTAGTACTCATTATTGGGTCCAACAGAATTCCCGTGTAATGTGACCGGTTTCAGCATTAGTATGCTCTAGTCCTAACTTACTATTACCAATTTTTTAAAAAATTAAGAATGCAAGTATATTTTGTTATTAGCAAGGAGAAAAGCATGAATGAGAAAGGAAGAATAAAAAGAGAAATGAATGGAAATTGTGCTAATCTCTACAGCATGTTTTTCTTGAATCACAAGTAACACTCTAGTTGGCATTACTCACAAAGTCATCATTTGGTTTCTCTGCCATCCATCATGCTGTACAGGAACCTTTTGCTCTTTACATATGTATTTGTTTAGGTTGAGTAACTTTAATCAGAAAATATTAGCTTAATGCCCATGAACGCTTTCATTTTTAAAGCTGTAAAGATCTGCACCTGTATTTAACATTATTGTTAACAAAATAGTATCAGTTTGCCAATTACAGATACCTTCCACGTAAACTAGATTAAATGAGCTTGTCTGATTTGAAAACCAGTGAGTATATTTTGGCCACATATAGTTAACAAAGATGCACAAATACCTGGCAAAACCAGATGAGTAATAAAATTTACTAGACAAATAACTGTATACCAATGGTTTGGGACCAAATCTGCTTTTTTAGACAGGATATGTCCTTCTATACAGTAAGCACTGCAAAAGACTGACAGCTCTCTTTATCTGTACTCAGCAGGTTGCTATGAATGAGCAGGACTCTTTTCATGTTAGAATTCCAATCAAGGCATTCACTCCTTTCTTGCAAAATACGCTTTAAATAACTGATTAATTGAATTGAATACTCAGTACTTAACTTCTTGAAATATGTTTGGGTTTGGGGTTTTTTGTGCATTTTTATTGTTGTTGTTGTTGGTTGGTTGGGGTTTTTTTTTTGGTTTAGGTTTTTTTTTGTTTGGTTGGTTGTTTTTTTTTGTTGGTGTTTTTTTTTTTTTTTTTAATGTGAACTAAGCCATTTGATTAAGTCCTAAACCCAGAACCACCATGAAGAGCAACTTAAGAGACTTGGCCAGTCCTGTACTGGTAACACTGTCCATACATACTTGCAAGAACTGTTAGTTTTGTTAGCACAGCAGGACCAGTTACTTGAAGAAAACTAGGCAACGACAACAACAATAAGAATTGGGGTTTTTTTGCCAGTCTAAGTGCTTTTTTTGTAAGTAAGAATTATTGCTGTATATAGTGCAGCTGACATAATGCAACCCCCCCACTTGTGATGCAGGACTGTGGAATAACGGGAATGATGCAGACCTCACGGAGCCAGGAACGGCTCCAGGAGGAAGTAGGTCAGTATATCTCCTGCTGCAAGGCAGCAGTGGAGACTGCTTTGTTCCATTGCAAAAGCAATTCCTGGCCGTTTGATTTGAACTGTGTGTGATAGAGTCTTTGGAGAAACTGAATGAAGACTATTTTGGTAAAAGATTCTCAGGCTGTGGGGAACCTGTGGATTTGTTAGTGATACAGAAATTTCATTTCACTCTGATAATGACCTAGTTTATTTAAAACTACCATTGTCATCTGCATCACAGAATGTTATTTGCCTAATTAAGGGTATAGTGTGTAAGGTATCTTTTCCTCATACCAGGACACGATCTGATGATCTTCTGATTTTACCCTTATGGCAAAAATAATTATCAGACTATGCTGTTAGTTACTGACATTACTGCTAATAATATGCATCACACTAAATTTACAACTTTAATGTGCAACTTTCTTTGGCTGTGTACTGAATCTTTGCATCTATTTTTATTGTAAATAGTATCGTTTAAGATAGCAAATTTTAAACAGAAGGACACTATTTGCTTGAAATTAGCTCTGACTTAATGAATAAGTTTCATAAATACTGGTATATGTCTTATAATTTCTATTGTGTGTGAGAATGCACATGAGATTACTAGTTATATTGTTAGCTGGGAACAGGCTACTGAAAATGGATCATCACTTTTTTTTTTTGAAGTAGAGGTTCTTTTTGTCTTTCCTCGTATATACATCCAGTATTTTTTAATTTTAAAAACGCAAACAAGACTGCTCCTTCTTTATCTATTTTTTTCCTCCACAAAAAACAAAAACAAAAAAGCACAACCAACATTAGCAGACATTTTCTGTATGTCTCTTGCAGGGAATTTGTAGGTCAATTGTAATACATTCTTTACAGTTGCTGTTACAGGTGTGGGAATGCTGGTGGGAGTGTGAGTTTAGATGCTTTATCTCTTGAAAAGCTGTATCTGCCTGACTTAGGTGAGGAGGATCAAATTCAGGCCATGATCTGCTTAGGAACTTTGTATTTTTTTACAGTTTCCTAGGGATCCTGAAAAAGATTTATAAAAACTAATCCAGACTATAACTGTATTAACTGTACCAGGTTCACTAGGACAAGAGAGCGGATATGCGTTCACCCTCGCAGAATTTTACCTTCCCTAAATGAGAATTCCAATCTCATTTTTTAAAAATAAACATTTATTTCATCATCAACCATCCCCAGTTGCAGAGGAAAACTTCACGATGCTAAATCTCAAAAATAATTACCTTTATTTATTTGAATATCTCTCTCTCTCTTCCTTAATATGTGAGGTTAGCAGCGCAGCTAACCTGCATCACACCCCCGCCACTCTCAGCTATTTCTTTACCCCTACTGCATGACATGAAACTTCCCAATCAAACACTGAGGCGTAATTTTGCAGGGACGCTCCAGCCCTCAGCCATTCCACATCTCGATCTGGGTATGGGGGTAGGAAAGGACCAGGTTGGTCCAAATATTTTCTCATTCTGAAAGGAAGGCCCTTCCTGGTGTTTGACGTAAACATCATTATCATTCAGCCTAACTTCTGTGCCTGTTCAACAATTTACATATCCATGGGAAATGTGACATTTTGCTGCAACATGCTTCAGCACGTCTGCTGGCACCTAACCTATTGGCTGAAAGGAAGTAAACTACTGAATTGAAAATAATACACTGTTTCCCTTTAGGAAATACAGAGCCTATGGGTCTGCAGATTTTTTCCCTTTATTATTTTCCCTTTATTGATGTCATAAGCATCCTGTCTCTTGAGATATTGCATGAGACATGGTTACACTAAGGAATTCTGTATTTCTCTTGTGGTCACGGCTGGGAAACAAACACCTGTAAGCTGCCCAAGCCAGCTAAGTTAGAAGAGTCCTGCTGCTGCTGAAATCTACCACAGAGCTCAGAAGCACCAACTGGCTGCCCCAGTAGTGGACAGACCATGAAAGTTAGTACTTTCATGCAGTTTTCTTCCTCTGATGCTCTCTCTCCACCCTAACCACTCCACACAGAAACAATCTTTTTCATCTTAGGTACTTTACAAATGGCGACACTCATGAACAGGTTTTTGATTCCTTTTTTTTTTTTTTTTATTAATACAATGGTATTTACTTGTTTCCTTAGTTGTTTTTCATGTTTTTTCCCGCTCTCATTTCTGTTGCCTCTAAGTGCTAGAACCTTTTCATTAGTCATAAATATTACCAAATACTGTAAAGCAAAATAAACCAAAAAAGTGGTAAATCTGATACTAAAGCTAAGCATTCAAAGCTTACATTCATTATATTAATTTATATTCTATTACAAGACTAAACAGGTGGAGCTCAGGGTACATTTTTTAAAAAAAATTATTTAAAAAATATATTATTTGCCCTAGGAACAGCATAATTTTTACTGTTGTAATAAAAGAAAAGGGATCCTGAAGTATATTCAGCACACACATATGGGAAGATTGGCATAAATTTGCTCAAAATTATAAACTAACTTGCAAGGTTGGGTTTAACTTTATGGCAAATACTTGATTCTTGAGTTTGCAGATACTGACTAGGAAAATGCAACTATTTGCACAACAGAGCAATGGTACCTCCATCTATCTGAATAAGCAGCAACCCACTCCCTGCCCTCCCCCCCAAGTTTAGCAGTCCTCTCCTTTCCCCATTATGTACTTTACAATTACATTAACATCTACCATAAAGCATGATGTTGGTGTAAGTACTGTTTGGTCTCGCTGCTTTGTAAATTGCAAAATTGCAAACTTGCTTACTTATACTGGCAATCCCATTAAAAATATGGTGTTCAGAAATATAACCAAGCTGTGAATCTTCGCATGTTTTTTACTGCTTCCTTGGTTTGGGTTTTTATGGAAAATTATAAAAGTGATAATCAGAGAATCAAAAGTTGTCACAAGTTCTAATGTCATCAGATGAACAAAGTAGAAAGAAACAAGAAAAGATAGTTATTTTTTTGAAGTATGTTACATCCTACTCTTTTATAAGAGCCTGGTTTAATACCACAGTTATGACAGAAGAGAGATTTTTGATGGCCAATGCTGAAGAGAGTTGCCCTTTCAGTATTCTATGATGCTGCTTCCAACTGATCAAAGCTGGCATCACAATCCATTAGAGGAGGACACTGTGCAGGTAGCGTATCAAAACAGGCTACAAAACAGACTTTACCCAATCAGACTTAAACTGAGACAGTACAGAATTTGGTTTAAATAATCATATACTTTATTTTAAAACTTTTTAAAAGCAATGCATTAGAACATAAGATTTAGAATTTTAAAGTTTCTGCTATATTTTATACTCATAAAATAATAATCTCTGGCAGTCATTAGTAATAGCAAAAAAGCTATTTGTTAGTCAATATGCATGACAAAGTGCTGTTATGATTCTATTTATACTGTATCAGCAATTTTCCCCATAAGTGTGCACATTTTCTCTGCCTATTGTTTATCTGCTGCTAAACCTTTCACAAAAGTTTGCTCTGTCTTCATAATTTGACAGTGCAAACAGCCAGTTTAACAGATGAAAGAGCATGGATTATGACAAAAACAATCTCAGCAGTGTTGTTAGTAAAAAACTCTCAGTTTTTGGTTTGTTTGGAGGGCTTTCTTCTGCTTTACTGTCTTCCATCTTATGTACCATCAGAAAAATCCTCTGCAGAAGAGTTGTTTTTTCTTTCACCCACTATTAAATCTTTATTTCTTAAATTATATATTCAGAAGTATATATAAAATGTAAACTACATTTAAAAAAGGTGTTACTGGTATATTTTCACTCTCTAGAAACAGCAACTTGTGTCATGGTATCTTTCTATGTCCAATCTCTTTTTACTGTGTGTCATAACACATACCATTCATGTTCATTTATTACAAAGAAAAACTACCAGACTCAGAATTTATATTCCAAAATGAAGATAAAATAGATTTCATCACTTTTTACAGGTCATTTACTTAGAAATGGGTCTCAAGAGGTAAAAAATCATTAGTGAACTTGAATGATCAAGTGAGGAAAGATACAAGACATATCTGAAAGTAAATATCAAGTATATAAAATATTATTCTGGATAACTACGTATAAATACAGGTAATCAATGCTACTGTTTTCTCATACAATAGCTTGTATAGACTGTCCCTTAAGAGCCTATTATTAGGTTAATTAAAGTTTTATTTTCCCAGATAAGATCATCTCATGTACTTCTTTGGTTAACAAGACATATGCTTTCTTAGAATGATCTAAAAAATAAAGAGGATCAGTAATTGTAGACGGATTAAAACCTTCATCCACCAGTTGAAATTTTTGTTGTTTGAATGTTCCAGTCATTTCCATTTTTTCCTATAGAAGACAGAAAGATTTATTATTCAACAGAAGAGTTTCTTTTCTTTTGCTCACTTTCACATTTGTTTTTGAAAAAATCTTACTTGATATAAGGTTAATACTGTTTATTCTCATTACACTGGAAAACTGGAACTCCTGTCCTGCTATGGACCAGCACCCGGAGACATGGTGGAAAAAAATCACAGCCCATTGCTTTCTGCATCCTTGTGCAGTGTCTCAACACAGTGACTCATGTGGTGTAGGCCCAGCCTGCCCGAGAAAATCTAGCTTTTTCATTTGTGCACATCATAAAACTACACATTGTAAAGAATCTGAGAGTAAAAACTGTCATTGTCAAAAACAACTTACTAATAAAACTCGGGAAATTTTCTGTATCTATGATTATTGTCACCATAAAGGGCTGAAAGAATCACATACTAAGTCAGCCATACTCATACTCAGCCAGGTCCAAAGAATGGCAGACCTTTACCATATATTTTATAACGTTTTCAAGCTTCTTTTCAGTGTAACTGTGTCCCTTGGAAAAAGTAGTGGGAGGAATCTCTAGTGAGATTCTTTTCTCTATCCTTCCCATCCCTTCTCAGCCTCACTTTATGACTTCTCTCCATTATCTTCTCTTCTGTCTTTACGTTTTTATATATATGCAAACAGTCTCCAAAAACAAAAAATTAAGTACTATCTCCAACAACTCAGAGCTATTGTATGTACTCCAGATCTACCTCCAGACTGTATCTACCTGCTGTTGTTGGTCTAAGAAACATTCTGACATCTTCTCAAGTATGATTACATGTCAGATCAAGCTCAATAGGTTTTTAATTTTTTGCCGTGAAGTTCCACTCACCCACTTCTTTCTTGGTTAATGACAGCAGTACCAACAGCAATTCATCTGTAATGTTGGCATTTAAATTCTAATCGAAGTCCCAGATGCTTGATATCCAGGCTAAGATTCAGATTCGTTCTGCCCAGCATAAAGGCGTTTCTGTACTCCTTTATAGCAATAAATCTAGACTAGGTTCTCATCATTCTGTAAACTGACTGCTGCAACATTCTCAAGTATAATCTTGCTTGCCTATATCAGAATCCTGCTGCAAAAAGTATCTTCCTGGATTTATGACATATATATATATATATATATACACACATATATATACATTTCAATTTCAAGGTGCTTCACAGCCTTCTGCTCTTCCCCACTACTCTGAACAAGTATTCAGTCTCTGATTGGCCCAGGGAACCAACTCCCATAATTTACCTTCTCTTTTCAAACAATGGTTATTTTTTCCATCTTCTCCTCAGACTTAGGAGACTTCATAAACATCTTCAAAAACATTTTTCTCTTTGCCTTTGTCATGATATTTTCAAAACACTTACCAGAAATGAAGATACTCATCAGACTTCACTTACTGTGATGATCAGTATTGTATGTTTTATATACTCTCCCATTTTTTCTAGTCATATGAAGTCCATTGTATTACATCTACATTTTTGACTTTTTGGGGCAGGGACTAATTGTTTTTCCCAAATTGGACAGTCACTACAGCAAAGTACTACTGTACAAATAGTGATGACTGATTATTATGGTGGAGACAATAATAATGTACATTTTTAATTCTTTTCAATTTACCTAGTACCTTTTAAAATGCTTTAACTTTTGTCATTACATTAGAGCAAATAACATTTCATTTATTGTCCACAATCAGTCTCCTGCTTTAGCTCTACTTCTCCTGTTTCCACGGAATAAAATGGATTTTAGATTGCTTTCTCCAGATGCCATTGTTCACATTTTACTAATCTGAATCTTTTTGTTTTCCCATGTTCATGCTTCTAATCTCCCTAAATCCTTTTGTATGATTGCCATCCTTACTTACTTGTATAATTCCTCCCATTTTAACATAATCTGCAAATTTTATTGACTTTTTGTGAAATTCCTTTCCCAGGACTCCATTAATGAAGGCAGCAAATAGGACCAGTTCTAAAAGCAATCAAGTGATATACGAACAAGCAGTTTTTGTTATTCATTTAGCCATCTCTATGTTCAGATATTTGTATGGACCGGGCAGTAATGCAGCTTACCTGGACTCTTAAAAAAAGAGGACAAGCATAACTTGGTAGATAGGTCACTACTTGCTTATACATTTGCTCCAAGTCTAATGATGCATTCTGCTTTAAAATAAGAGAGGCCATTCCTGCTTTTCCTTCATGATCTGGGGGAAAGGAAGTAAGATGACAATTTTGAAACATGAAAAAAGTTGACAATTTAGTGATGAACCTTACAAAAAAAGAACTGTAGTGCACTAATAAACTGGCAGTCATATATAATCTTCTGAGTTTCGGTAAAGCTGGAAGATTACATTCATATTTTATGTGGTATTACATATATTTGGACATCATTCAAATGGTCAATTAAGCAATAATGCTGTAAATGAGTTTGGCAGGTAAGAGTAAATGGAGTCCCGTGCTCAGTATTAATCAATAAATGTGTATAAACGTCAACACCATTCCTCTCTCAAAAACGAAAGTGCTGAGCCTCTTTCCTGGATTAGCCAATTATGTCTTCTCTTCAGTTTTAGCCTCTCTGTCTTGCCAGTATCTTCTCTCAAAACTGTGGATCTGAATGTTGTTAACAGAGATTAAAAATTTTTACTGGTTTGTCTAGAAAGAGAGAGAGCACTTTGGGTCTATGGGAAAGACCCTAATGGGTAAAATATAAAAGCAGTGAACTTAAACAATCAAAAATAATTGTACACTTTAACCACCAGCCAGTAATAACAGCAGAGACATTCTGCCAACCTTATCTTTGTTCTCCTTTCTACATATTTTTTTTTTTTGCTAATGCTACAAAATCTGTGAGGAGCTCGATTTGTTTATGTTTAAGTGCAATTATGACAGTCACATAAACTGGGTAGGAATCTGCAGGTAAATGAATAGGAAATGAGAAGCTCTTATTTTTAGTCTGATTTTCAGTCAGTCTTCTTTATTATGATCTTTCTTGTTGTGTGTCTATAACTAGAGATAAGTGACACCTTTTTCACATTTCAAATTCTTTTATGATTTTATGGTGGGTTCACCCTGGCCAAGCTTCTTACTCAGTCCCTTCTCCCATGGGACAGGAAGGGAATAGAAGGAAAGCAAGAATACTGATGTATCAAGATAACAGTGGTTGAATAGAGAAAGCAAAAGCTGCATTCACTATTTCCCACCATCAGGCAGATGTCCAGCTGTCCTGCAGGGCAGGGCCTCACTCAGCACATGTGCTGGTTGCTTGAGAAGACAAGCACCATAACCGCAAACATCTCACCCTCTTCCTTTCCCCTAGCTTTTATTACTGAGCATGGAATCATATGATATGGAATATCCCTTTGGTCAGTTTGGGCCTGCTGTCCCGCCTACATCTGCCTCCAACTTCTTGCCTGCCCCCAGCATACTCGTCGCACGGAGAAAGCCTTGATACTGTGCAAGCTCTGTTCAGCAATAGCCAAGTGTTGGTACGTTATCAAGACTGTTTCAGCTACACATACAAAGCACAGCACCCTACAGACTCCATAAAGACACTTATCACTATCCCAGCAAGACCCAGCACATATTTTTAAAAAGATTTAGCATGAATGGGAGTCAAGCCCAGATGGTCTTATGAAAATTAACCTCAAAAAATTATTAAAAAGAAATGAACGTATTTTCTTTCTCAATAATTTATTTACTCTTCATTTTCTTTTTCATTTAGTCCTTGGGTTTGTAATGTATCTCTTTACAGATGGTTTACAAGGCTAAGTAAAAACTGAAGACAGAAGAATGTCTTCATACACCTTCCTTTAGAGTTAATTCTTAACTTGTTGACATTTTATTTTGATACATGGATGTGTGGATTTTCCACAGATGTGAATTTAATAAATCTTTAAACTTTAATTTAGATTATGAAGCTATCACAAATTCATTAAAGATAACTTTAAAAAAAATATACATCACTGCATACATGTAAAAATGCATGACTCACTGGCGCATTCACAATCTGGTGGTATAATAATTTCATTATTTTCATATGAAAACACCTAGCTACATTTTAGCTAGGTATTAAACACAGGACTCAATCAGAAGTGATTTATAGGTTTAAAGATGAAATAAAACAGTTGAGGGTTAAAAACTAACCTAGGGGAAGAAAAACATACAGCTAAAGCTTATTTTACCTGGCACAGATACACCATACACATTTGCTTCTTGTATGAAGTCCAACATTACAATCACATCAGAAACTTCTGTAGTTGCAACATTCTCCCCTTTCCATCTAAATATATGAAAAAATAATTTAATTCCATGAAAACATATAGACACCTCCTCTTTAAAAACATTAACTTTCGGAGCAACTATGTTCATTTCAGACTAACACCAGCTCAAATTTGTTCCCACTTGTCATGTTGGTACATTAATCTGATCACCAGAAGACCTCTTGCAATTCAAATGGTACTGGATATTAGCTCTCACTATAAAGCACAATGAAAGCTTATCATAATCTTATACAATGGTTTTCAAAATTTTGACACGTATCTAAACATATCAAATGGGACCAGTCTTTACTATGTGGTACGTTTTTCTCGACTTTAGTACCCAACTTCCTTGCTCACAGCAAAACCATCAGTGGTTACTATTGGTCCTTATTGGAAGGACTATTGTAATTCCTACAAAACATTCTGGAAACTAGCTCTCCAGCTCCAGGGGAACACTTTTTACAAAATTTAAGTCCCTGTGATCCACTTCAAGATAACTATAAACTACCTCAAAATAGTAATAAGCTGAACACTTCTGGCTGAAAACAAATAGAATAGTATTATTCTGTTCTGCATGTTCATGTTTTTTAGTGAAGAAATGTGAAAAGAAACAATGATTACACCTGAAGGTATCTCCAATCCTGTCCCAAAAATACAGAAAATTCTCATGGTCTTGAACCATTAGATCTCCGGTATTGAAATAAAGATCTCCCTTCTTAAACACCTCACTGAGTAATTTCTTTTCTGTATGTCTCTTATTGCCAGCATAACCAAAGAAGGGGTTCTTCGCATTGACTTTGGAAATGAGAAGACCAGCCTCACCTATAAAGAGAAGTTGAAAGAATGTAAACCTAAGGTATCATTGCACAATTCCTCTACTTTACTTTAAGATTAATTTGGTACATACGATTTTACAAGACCAGGAACCAAGTGTGACAGGGTTCAGTACATAAGAACCAATAATAAAAACTTACCTGTTTCTACTGCTTTACAATTCCTGTGGCCACCTCTACATGCAAAGTGACCATAAAGACACACAGTACAATATTGTCCACTGAAATTCCTAGTCTTCTGTGTTTCTTCCTCATGACTCATCGGTTTTCACCCAGAACTGTCATTTATCAATTGTGAGTTCACTAGTACTTTTACTATCCTCTCAAAGAGCACACTTTAAGTGAATAACAGGTCCCACTCCCCACACCTTACTGAATTTCCAGTGATAAGTCTCAACTTTATCAGTTTCCTACTGAAAAACAAGTGTTAATAAAAAGCAAGTGTTCAACCCAGGCATTAAATCCCTATTTAGCATCCTTTCAGAAGTTCTGAGAACACTTCATAAGAATTTTCATTGTGATATAGCCTCATTACTTTCTTTGTGGAGCAAAATAGGAAAGTTCTAATTTTTTTTTTTTTCTCAAAAAGTAGGGAGAGATGGGGCTAACATTACCCTGTTATACATGTAGAGTATCAGGGTATTAGTTTGCTGGAAGTGGAATATTTATATGTATTCCTAATATTTTGGAAGCACATTCTGAACAATAAAGGTTAAGAGTTACATTATTTTGTGTCAGATATAAAGATTATAAATATGGAAATATACCAAAATAAAAATGTGTCAAAACGTATGCACAATTTTTAATTTAAGACTGCCTCCTCATAAAAGAGCCATACCTTTTTCCATAAATTGGTAGTGTTTACAGTGAAAGCACTGAGTTCACTGGTAGTGTCACTGTGGCCATGATGCTCTGAAGATATAGGGCATGGGTAAAACTAAGTCTATAGTTAGAGATAATACTTTTTATTAGACTGACTGATATAATCAGAAAAAAATTAGACCAGGTGTCTAATTAGAACATGTGTTCCCTTCACAGGTCAGTCTGACATCCCTACAGATAATTTCCTGTAAAACTTCAAGTTTTGGGGACTATATTTTCCTGTTAGAGAATTGCTTAAGTCCTGCTTCATCTCCCCTGATGTTCAATGTCAGTTTTTCTTGCTTCAGCTTCCAGGCATTAATTACAGCTGTTACCTTCCTACAGTGCAACAGAGATGCTTCAGTACCTGATAAACACTTTGAAAATAGGTATAATCAAGAGATACCAGATACTTGATAAGTATTTTGAAGACAGCTATAATCATGTAACCTCTTTATTAAAAAAAAAGCATTTGCTGTAGTCCACTAGTCTTTCTTGTAGATCTCTTAGGCAGCCATCTCACTATATTAACCTCCTTTAAAAAACACAGACGTCATTATCTACATATTCAGAGATAATATCACATCATCACTTTTGAACACTGCTCTTCTGTGAAGATATCCAAGGATCATCTAAGTTCTTCTGGTGTCAGTACTGGTAGGTTTAACAGTGTTCTGTCTTAGATCAAAAATCAATATTATTTTTGTCAAAGCAAAGAGTAATAGCTGATGTTGGCATAGTACAGTAACACAATGGCAAGGATCCCTAGAAAAATTCTGTGGAGTATTTGTATTACAATCAAAAGCTGTTATATCCTATTAAAATACATACTTACCTTTCTTAACTTTTTCACACCAACCATGCTTATTTCTAATTGGTTCATCTTTTTGGAAATCATACTTGATTAAATCAAATGGAAAAAAAAGCTACAAAAGGGAAAAAGGGTCATCAGTTATTCATCTACACAGTGACATCTTGTGGCAGCAAATATAAGCAAAGAAACTTTTATTCCAGTCTTGCTCATCTAAAAGTAGAATGTAGTTTCATTTAAAACTGAAAATACTCTTTATGTAAACTTACACCATTTCCTGGAGGTAGCAACATCAAAACATTTTTAAGAGCTTGTAACTTTCAAAAAAAACTTGGTGAAGACACAGAACTGTAGTTTTGTTATTTTTCTTATAAATTATGTTATGGGATCCAAGTGTCAGTGGAAGAGCCTACATGAGCCAGGATATCTGGAACTTAAGCGACATTTAATGGTAGTGGCTGATATGAAAAGTGTTCTTGGGGTCTTCTGACATGTAAACTTGCAAAGCAAAGGCCTACATCTCCTTACAAAGGGAAACCTGCTTCCTGTCAGGATTTACTCTTTCTTAACTTCCCTTAGTTTTCTCACAGGCTTTATCAGGCTGGTGTATGGTGGAAAGCCTTACCACAAGCACCAGCAGAAGGATACACAGTGTTGTTTGACATGGTTATGTGGCTGTGCATGTGCCACAGTTATGTCAGGGTTAGTTCTGCATTTTTCTGAAATCCTGTGAACCCTTAAGTCCTGACACTGCTGACCTAACTGGCCTCTTAGCTGTTTTACAACTAACCTTCCTTTTGTGTAAGGATCACAGAAATGTGGCTCTGAGTAAGCTGAAGGAGAGGGCAATATACTCTTATCAAGGCCAGGAATTGCAATACTTTTTTTCTCCAATATACAGGGTCTGACTGCTGTTGTGCTTCATTTTTCTACTGTGATATAGATCCAAATTAGACCTTTCAGAGACATTGACAGATATCATGGCCCTGGTACTATGTGGACCGCTGCGGTTTCAGTTACTATGCTAAGGCTTCAGTTTACCCAGCTGGAGATTCTGATTTCCCTTTTCATAAAGAAGTATGTCAGCAATCTATTTAGCAACTAGTCAAAACAAGGATATACAATTATACTCTCCTGGAGAAATCCTGGCAAGCAGCAAAACCAAATTTTAGAACATATGAACATACTGCTACACTCTTCACAATAAAGTGCAATGTAATTTAAGGATAGTGTTATAAAGGTGACTGAAGTAAAGGGTAGGATGCTAAAGCGTAATCCCCTTTGCTTTTCTGCAACTAATTTGGATGAAGTGTTGCGTAATTATTTTACCCTAATTTGAAATGTTGCTGTAGCTATATCACATCATTTTGTGTTCAAAAAAGTCTGAATAAATAGCAACTTGAATCAAGCACACAATTTCAGCCTCATATGGACAAACTTATTGCACTGAGTCTTTTTAATGTTTACCACTGTGTTATCCTTCTACCCAAAGTTTGAAACAAAAAGATATTTTTAACAGTTGATCAAAGGAATAAGGTCATAGCATGTAAAGTTAAGTCATGATCCAAGAACAGGACACTTTTTGAATAAAGTGAAGAGTATTTTTTTCAATACCTACAGAATGCAGCATTTATCAAAGTAAAAAATTTGAGAGCCAAAGAAGTTCACCTTCATTAGAAAATAACTTACTATTCTTGATGAACAGAATGGGACGTATTAAGTCATTTTTTCTTATAGTCTTTTCTTTTGACTGTCTACATTTAATGCTGTTCTTTTTCACTTTCTTTTTTACATTGATACTTACTACTTTAATAGGTTTCATACGACAGACCAAGTGCAATGAATAATATAAATAATAATAAGGAAATGGTATAAAATGAAATGTTATTCTGGTATTTTTGTGTTTTATTAGAACAGCAGTGTGCCCCTGTGCAGTTCCATTTTTATCTGTTTATTCCTCCAGAGCTCAATATTCCTCCAGCTTGTCTGTATGATGCATTTTTTTAAGTTGTCATAAATACTCAGAAACTTTAAGTGTCTGACATGATCTAAAAACTGTTGAGACTTTTACTATATTTTTGTTGCTGCATACATCTTCTAGTGCCTGCAACTTTAGAGTATTAACTATGCCTATACCAGTTAGCTTTTTGAAATAATAGTCAAGCAAATACATAATTAAATGGAGGAAACACCACATAATCTATTAGACATGCATAATGGAACTATGACAATATACATTCTGTGCAAACGGCTGCCTCCGTGCAAAGAGCTTTCTTTTCATATTAAATAGTAGAAAATGAAAGCTCCAGAGCAAAGCATTTAGTCTGGGTACAGGCCTACATTTATTTTATCTCATTATTTAAAACTTAATGGAAAAGAGGGCCTGAGCTATTGAAGCATTTTCACAGAGTACTGCATGCAGCATTCATCATTTTAATCTACATTTTACTCCTTAAAGCACCACATAAATGTACCGAACAAAAAGCACCATTTATCTAGCTGAAACTTAAAATGAGTTAAACTGCAACATTATCATCTGTTAGTATGCTGTCTGGACGTTATCTGATAACAACATTCCACCTCGTTCCCTCCCTCCCCCCCTTTTTTTTTAATTGACTGGAAATGTGTG
>KZ505841.1:395740-431191 GCA_002844005.1 Limosa lapponica baueri
ACTAGATATAAGGAAGAAATGTTTTGCAATGAGGGTGATGAAATACTGGCACAGGTTCCCCAGAGAGGTGGTAGATGCCCCATCCCTGCAAACATTCAAGGTCAGGTTGGATGGGGCTCTGAGCAACCTGATCTAGTTCAAGACGTCCCTGATTATTGCAGGGGAGGTTGGACTAGATGACCTTTAAAGCTCCCTTCCAACCCAAACTGTTCTGTCATCCTATATACTATATTTAGTTCCCAGCATCTTAAAAATGTGAAATGTAAGAAAAAAAATAATTCTGGAGCGTAGTATCATCATATCTTATAAATGTTTTAAAAATACATTTGTAATGCCTTATCAATGCTGTAAAGAGCAGATATATGTCCTTCGCATAGTTTTCTTAGCAAAAGTAAACTAAACCAAGAGATTTTTTTAAAAACTATGCTTGATATTAACTGAATCACCACATATTATAATAAAATACCTTGAAATACACTTGAAGTACCTTGGATTATTTTAGCTCAAAACTAGTCACAAAAGGAGAAACACTAATTTTTATTGGCCAATGAACTTAAGAGCTTCCGTTGCTTGGATTAACGCATGCCAATGATCTTCCTGTGAATCCAGTTTTCCAGCATCTTAAGATTTGCTTAAACATACTTCACTTATTTCTAAACTAAAAAGTATCTCTTCTGCCACTTAAGTTCTATAACACTATGAAAAAGTGCATAATACTAATTCTGCGTTGCTGTGTGAAAGACAGAATACTTTGTATGTTGAAATGATTTATGATTTGTTATATGATTTAAATGTTTTTCAGCTAAACGCTGATTTTGATTCATGTGGTTTTGAGTAAGACAGATTTAGATTACTGTAATAGATGGAATACCTAAGATAATTAAAAAATACATTTATAAATAAAGTTTGGAATATTTTTGTTAACATGCTGTTTTTTTCAGGTGTGCTCACCATGGGTTATTTTCAACCCTTTTTACAAGCTTCCTTGAATTTTATTAGTCCCATTCTCACATTGCATGTTCTCTGCCATCACTCAGAATTTATTTCAGTGTAAGAAAGTGATTTATACACATATATTTGGAAACAGGACTGATAGTCTTACAGATTTTTCCCACATCACATTTATATAAATATACACAGTGTATGTCATATATAATAATATATATGTCATAGATAATAAAATTAATCATTAATATTCACTACATACATATATATGCCAGATGTAAATATTAAACAGTAATTTATTATATTACTATGTTAATTTATACACTATCTTCTTTGTAAAACACTTGTAAGTTTTACCAGCTAAAAAGCTATTCAGAGGCTTCTACTTTTCTGGTCACTGACTCTATATGAGCATCCTTACTGAAGGATTTATTCATATACGAGAGCGATGCTTTCCAGCCCATGAACCAATCCTTCTTATATAAAGAGTATAGC
This sequence comes from Limosa lapponica baueri, assembly GCA_002844005.1. Classification (NCBI taxonomy): domain Eukaryota; kingdom Metazoa; phylum Chordata; class Aves; order Charadriiformes; family Scolopacidae; genus Limosa; species Limosa lapponica. The sequence goes on from KZ505841.1 coordinate 397,181, forward strand.
GTGAAAATAAACAACTGCAAACAAGAGCACTGCTTCAAGTTAACATCTCACACGCAGTGGTTTCTTTAAAGTCTGGCAACTGTTGTAACATTCATTTCTTCCTGACAACTTGTGTCTTCCAAATTATTTATGAAAATTAATGTGTTACATAGAACCTTAATATTAGTCACAAATATTTGTCCCCTACACTTAGCAGTTACTGATGTGAAGCTACTTTGCTCATTCTGAGAGCTCAATTTGTCTTTTAAAGCTGTAACTTTTGTCTGCATTTCACCTTTAGAAACTGTGCCATTGCCAATACCTACTACAGAAATGCCTTCCTGTTTCTTTTCCTTTTGCCCCGCTAAAAATATATTTTGAACCTACCTGCTAATATTCCCACTATACTGTCAATATCTGTATGTATGTGCTTTTATACTGCATTTACTTCATTCTGACTGGCAATTATGCCAGCAGAAAGAATAATTTTCTTACTTCTCCTGTACTGTATCACATATAGGGACACACAAGCCTCTTTTCCCCCTTTCTCAGTTGTCTTTCTGTCTATTCCCAGTTTAAGAAATACCTGTTTGGGAAATCCCTAGAGAGTATGTCTAAGGGTATCTCCTCCTATCACCCACGTGTCAAGAGAATAATGTTTCAATAGCTGTAGCATTTCTTTGAAGAAATTAAAAAAATCAGGAATTGGATGGCTAGGCTTTGTCTGTGCCATTCTCTGCTTTCCAGCAGGAAAGTGTCTCCCTTTCCAACTTCAGATCATTCATGGGTCAGTACATCAGAAATGAAGCTGCTCTCCTTTACATATTGCTAGATGGCCAGCAGATGTCATTCAGACTGAAGTAAAAAAACCATAAGAGCTACACTTCAGAATGCATTACTTAATAATCTGTAATCTGTAAAATATATCTTAAAAAACCACCACAGCAAATGCCTGAAATAAGTCAAAATGAACCTATGTATGGCATTAAAACACATAGTTTCTGTCACAATACTCACAGATTGTGGAGTAATCAAAAACATATAAAAGGTCCCCAAACTTAAGTATTTGTTTCAATATGCACTTTTTTTTTTAAAAAAAAGAAAATTACTAAGAAGTAGGTTTTACGATATTTTCAACAATCCTTCTCAAACTCTTTTAGACTGTTCTGAAACTGCAGTGGATATAAGCCCTTGTTCATGTCAACGCTACTCTGCTTCAGCATGCGAGGGAGCTAGCTGCTCCTGCAAACAAATGTCATGACGCAGACCCAAGGAACTGCCACCCAGAGGAACTGCACCAGAGGCAGAAGCAAAGCCCCACAGACCCAGTTAACAGACTACAGAAATGTTAATTTCAGACCTGTAACTATTTTAATGTTATTAATAGGAAATGTTGTTCCACTGACACAAGTTCTTTCAGAGAGAGAGAGACCATGTTTTTCTCACAACCATAAATGTTCTGCATCAAAATATATTACTTATGAAAAAGCTTCTGATGGAGGAGTCTCTGAAACCTCCTTGATTTGGAAGAGATTTCCGCAGTTCTATTTCCACATAAAATGGGTCATACGATCCACCCACCGACCTGGCTGGACATACCATGCCATGTAACTAAGGTGAGGTAGCTTGGCTAAGCACTGAATATGGCTTTTGGTGACAACCTTCATTCTTCCCTCAAACTCTACAGTCATAGAATGCCAAATATATATAGATTGGGGGAAGGGTTAGGAGCCAATACACCTCAGGCCCCTTGAAGAATGGTAGCAGTGAAATACTGAGCCTGCTCACAAATAATGTGCTTTAGCTACTTTCCTTATGATGGAAACTACAGAAATAACTGAAGACTTATTGTAGATTTATTTCTAGGGAAAAGAGAGCATTGAAAAAGAGAGAATAAAATTGATTTCAAGCCAAGCCAAATGGAATGAATGGCTTTTTCCAGTTCATAAAATATCTTATGGTCTTTCCATATTCATACCAAGTAAGCAAGGGGACAATCCATAATTATCTTAGCAGACTATACTGATGTTTCCATAGACTGTAACAGTTCCAACTTGGAACAGTATATAAATTACAGAAGAGATGTCTAGGGAGAGCAAGTATTCAGTTACAACTGCATTTATTTTTTAATTGCAGTTGCATGAGCTATTTTTTCACCTAATCTGCAGTGGCTAACTCAAATCATATGTCCGATCATTAAAGAGGAAAAAGTAGGATGTTTCATGTGCAAAAAAATCCAAAAATACCAATATTTTCTTTTGGAAACACAAACAGCATTAGTTATTGACATATGAAGTACCACTATTAATTCATACAAAACCCCCACACTATTTGATTAAAAATACAGATAATTAAATCAAAAAATAAGTCATTTCAAGTCTAATCCTTTATCTGCTGTAACCTTACACAGTATTTCCAAAAGGTTAAGGACTTCTGACAAAACTCTGTCAAAAGTTCTGAAATACTGAAAGCAAGTTTATTCAGGTTTGGAACAAATGTAAAATTTCATAACATTTAAAAAAATTTAAAAATTATTAATGCATATGAGTTAGAAAAGTCTGAAACAAAAACTAACATCAGCTCTAAGGTTCCTGGTTCACCTACTACTCCCTAAATTCGGTATTTCTGGTTTCCTGTAGTGGTTCTGAACGCTTCTAGAGACATCCTTCAGCATCAGATGTCGACTGTGCATACAAGAGAACATCAATCATGCAGAACAAGAGACTCAGCAGAGTCAGTCTGCTTAAATTCCTGAGCTCTCAACAGTTTCTGGAAAACACACTGGCACTTGTGGTGTTTTTATGAGTGTTTCCAGGTTTCTCCCTGCAGTCTGGGTTTCTGTCCCAGAAGCGAAGAATTCCTTTGGCCCCGAGTTGTAAAGTAGTCTGTGATGATTGTAATGCGGTGATGCTGTATTGAAGTTGTGGACTCTGGAACATATGCTACCTAGAAACGTATTTGCACGTCATCAGAAGATACCTCTGATGTATTTCCAAACAAATGTATTACATCATTCTCTGAAAAAAAAAGTTTTGTCAGGACATTTTATTATCAGTTCTCTTTGGGAGCACAAATGCCACTTAAGTCAGCAGGATTTCTATGTATAGACAGGTATCTCAGTATGGATAGGTATCTCAGTTCATTTGCAAATTCTAGGCAATGCATGTTGTCCTATTTATTTCAAGAAGAGTAAAAATTGGCATAAATAACAACACAATATTAAATATCTAGTCTCCTTGCTAAATAATCTTTCATACTATTAGCTTGAGTTTGTGACACATTACTTACTGACTTTTCAAACCATTTAAGAGATGGTATTAATAGGACCCAAAGGGAAAAATCTATCTGTGAATTTCAAGCTGAAATAAATTCTTCTTCATTTACTCAGAAAGATGAAAGAAAAGCCACCATGTGTGATATAAACAGTATGTATTCCTCTTCCCCAAGACATATAACTTCCATTGTCAAAGCTGATGAAATACAAAACAGAGGCTATAGAATAAGCAATGAAAAAAATGTATTTTTTTTCTAGTTTTAGTAACCTGGAACAAACCGAATAAATATAGCGGACTTGGTAGATAAAATAGGGCATAGAATTTTTAAATCAATACCTCTGGTAAGTATTGTCTGTCACAATTACTCAACACTGATTATATTTGTATTGTGTTGTCTTATGTTCAATTGCACTTAGATATAAAATACCTCTTAAAGTTATATCTGCCTATATGTTACTTTATTTTATTTACTATTAATTCCCATTTAGGCCAAGTATTTACACAGTAATATGCCATATATATATAGATATATATATACTCTTTGAAAACAGTTCTAAATATAATCTATAGAACACTAAGTCAAAACAGGACACTTGTATGTTTATTTCACAGATGATGAGTTCTTAGGTATTAAAACAAATCCAACTTCCTCTTTTGTCCTTTAATATAATAGAGATTTGAAATATTACTCAGAACTACCCATAACTGTCAGAAGAGAGGCAAGGCTTTTTAAATCTTCTGAACTTTAAGAAAAATCTAAGTGTTACTGTTGAAAGTATAACTGGGTTGGGTGCTAAGCACTATCTGCAATACATTGGCAGCCAAGATTTTATAAAGGGCAAATTCAACTTGCATCAACTAAGCCAGAAAATTTACCCTGGATTTATGCCTGCAGCCCCGTGTCCTGTGATCAAGCGAAGAAACACATTTACCTTCAGCATTCCCTTTTACAAAGTACAAAGTAAATATATAGTCACCTTATAAAAGAAATTGGTGCGTCCAACAGATCCAATTTTTCCTGTGTGGTTCATGAAACAAATGTTTCCTTCAGTAGCACCATAAAACTCACAGATCTTAACAGCACCAAATCTGTCTAAAAATTCTCTCCATACATCAATTCTTACTCCATTTCCAATTGCCAGTCGGACTTTGTGATTTTTTTCTCCTTCCTTCTGTTAAAAAAAAAGAAAGAATTTAAAATATAATATACTGATAAATGCATTTGATTGTTGCATATGTTGATGAGAAAATGTATCTTCTTTAAATACACTAAGTATGAGCAACAAAAAAACTCCAACAATTAAGAAGTTAAAGAAAGCTGATATAGCTCGCCTACAGCTACAATATAGCAAACTGCAATCAATCTTGTTTGCTTGTCTTTTCTTGAACAAGCAAAATTATTTCCTGAAAAATGGCTACATTAATTTATATAAATGTTTCCATATTTTAGAAGTTTTATCATCTTAGTCTGTTTCCACTCAGAGGAATTAGAAAAACGGGAAGAACAGAGAACGGCAGGAATTATTTCTGTCAAGGGATTAAAGTCTGCATAGATTAATAGTTACTTTATTGTGTCTTCAGACTGATTATAAGAAATAATCAGATTTCACACCCTTGTAATATCTGTTCCTTCCCACACATTGCGTATGAGTCATCTTCTGTATTTCTTTCAACACTGAGACTTGCAAGGTTTTGTTCAATGTTACTTGGAATACATTATTTCTTGGTGATCTTGAGGCCTTACTGTTGTCAACTCCCATGATTTATTACAAGAAACAGAATAGTCTGTGTTCATCCGGTTCAGTGAGACCCTTAATTTTACAAATACATTCCTAAACCTTGCGATTGGATGGAGCACCTTTAAAGTACAATCAGATTTAAGTTGAAGTAGCAGAAGGCAAAAAAGCTAAAATGTTATTTTGTAGTTTTTTGTTGGTTTTGTTTTTTTTTTAATTTCACCTATTTTACAATAAGACTTCATTTTTAATCATTGCAAATGATGGCAATACAGAATGCCCAAGAAGTGAGATAGCACAACATAAATATAGGTACACTTTGTTACCACATACCTTTAGAACTGCATAGCACTCTGATACTGCAACACTGTCTGTATGTACCTCTACATATGTACACTTACACAAATGTATACAAACACTTCTTTACATACATATGCACATACATGCACATATTCAGAGTCTTTTTATATCTATCTATGTATTTATGTGTATATATACACACATCCACACGCACATACTAAAGGAAGCAGATAGCCCCTATCTTTTGCATTACTCTATTATAGTTTCTTTTTCCCCTCCCAACTCTAATCCAGTATCAATTTGGTATATCTTTAGAGTGAAAATCCATTTTAGCACCTTTAATCTGGCATAAAAGCACCACAAACTATTTCTGTGAAGAGATCTGGTCAGCTGACTGGAACAGGAATCTTTAAATATTTTGGATGTTAAAAACAGTGAAGCTTCCACTGAGTATACGGACAGGACTGTTCTTCAGAGGCTTACATCTTGGCCAAATTCAATTTTTCATGAGGATTGTGAATTCTCACTTGTGTAACAAACCCTGCAATCACAGTGAAATTTTAAGTTCCTCCTCCAAGTCACAAAGACCAACCAAGTTTTTTCTTCCCTCTTCAAAACCAGTAACTCATAGGAAGGTAAAAATTTCTCTTATTAAGCTTCAGTCTTTATTCTGGAAGTCTTCTTGCTGAGATGATTCAGCAAGGAACTCACCTATTTCACTAGCTGCTGGTAGCTCTTGGCATATTACAATCTGAGGAATTATCCTGCTATTTTACCTCAAAACTACATCACTCACAACCTTCCCTCGGTCACCAACATTTTTTTTAAATTTTTTTTTACAACAACCCAGTACTTTCCTTTTCCCTTCTCCTTGCCTACTTTACTTTAGATGCAAACATCATTTCTGGACACAGAAGCACATATTTCACTGCCTTCATGCTAAATCATTATTAGAAGTGCTGTATGACTTAGTACAATGAAACTGACCATGGACATAGCCTGGAACTAAAAATGTAGACACTAAGGTGTCTAAAAATTGCCTATAGATGTAATTTTTTGAGTGGTTTGTTTTTTAAACTTCAGATGCCATATCACAATGTAACAGTCTAGATCTTCATATATCTCAAATAATAAGGTCTGTTGTATTACTCATTCAAAATCATTATACTGTCAATGAACAATAAAAGTATTCCCTTTTTTAAGGGAAAGTGTTTCAGTGCTTCTTTGAACTTTGTCAGGAAAGCTTTTAACTCTTTTTTTTCCCCCAGACAATTGTCTGCCATCTTTTGAATTGAGCTTTTAGTCAGCTCAACTTAAAACTTTTTGAAGTGGGTTATTTTCCTTACAGTTTCATTGCTACACTGAAATTAACATGTCAGCAACTGAACAGTAGTTACCTCTTGCTGACACCACTGAATTATTCAAACGTACTGCCTTTGCTAAGATGAAAACTAGCACTAGAGATTCTTTCATAGAAATCCTGTGTTCCACAATACAGAACAGACAAATGTGTGCACATATGTATGCACACTAATTAAGTGGGTCATTCATCAGGCTAGGAACATTAAAAATCTCTGGAGACCACGTTAATAAGCAGGTGAGTTTGCTTTTATTGTTTATACTTTTAAAAAAACCACAAAAGCATTGATGGCTATTTGCTGAAAAGACACAAACTAGGATGAACTAGAAAACAATGGCCTACGTGGATTATGGTTTGTTTCAAAAGGACAAATACAGCATCATTTATAATTGCAATTACTTCACTGCTTTGGTTCCGCATATTATTTACAGCATCACAGAATCCCAGAACGGTAGGGGTTGGAAGGGACCTTCAGAGATCATCTAGCCCAACCCCCCTGCTAAAGCAGGTTCAAAGCATATTTTTGCTAGTTTATATTACTACAGCACAAAGTTGTTTCTCTAGTGGAAAAGACACAGAGTAAACCTGACAGGTCAGCATTCTACTGTGCTTGCAGTGTTAACACCTATCAACAATACTCACTGTCTCACTTTAGGAAGCATGCCCTTAAGGCATTCAGCCCTTTTGCAAAAATACGAAGAAGGTGTACGATGTCATCAAGAACTGATAACAGAAAATTTTCTTAAAAGAGAGGCCAGTAACTCACTTCTTCACAACTAAAGTAAATTTTCTGTTAGACTGCATTGCTGCAACTGCCATATTTGTGATTTAGTCAGTTCCATCACAGCTGTACCCATCTGTTGATATAAGACTCCCACTGCAGGGCCTTCTGGAGAAAAGCCATTAAAACTGTCATGCATTTAGCAGTATTTCCACTGTAAGAATGGAAATTATATGTAATTTAGTCTCCCAGCAGATTTAATGAGACAACGATTACAATGAGGGAAACTTTGAACAGTGATGATTCACATTAGTTTTACATGTGAGTAAATTCATATAGCTCTTTTTTACATGCTTTAATCTAAATTTTTGTATAATATATGACATTAATTCATGATAGTTTTCAGTGTAACTAACTTTCAGTGGAAAGTGTACCACAGTAAATAAAGTAGTTAGCCATTTTAACATCTTTTTCATGACTCTATCTATATATTCATCATCTGTGTTATTGTCCAGGTCATTGCCAGAGTTCAACTCTAGGCCAGGCGTGTTGGTATCCATGGGCACTGTGGCTGAAAACTTATACAGTAAATAAAATGCAATAAAGAAGGGAAGGGAAGGGAAGGGAAGGGAAGGGAAGGGAAGGGAAGGGAAGGGAAGGGAAGATAATTCCAAAAAGTTCTAGAAAAATGGTTGAGAGATGCATACTTAGGGCATCCTAATGTATGAAAATAGAAATAAATTAAATATGCAGGAACTTATTCTTTAAACAGACTATGGCACCAAACAGTCATGCTTTGAATTTCTGCCATATTTAGATGGCATTTTATCAACTATCTTCCCTTCAGTACAGTAGACTGAATTATAGAAGTAGGAGGAATTCCTAGCACACATCTCTTCTGGGAGACAAGCTCTACTATCCCTGTGCCACTCTTGACACCTGAACAAGCTGTGGCATGTCAGCCAGTTACCGTGCAACAGCTGGTAAGCAGGTGGTCAGCATGGGTATTGTTAGCCTGCTGCAGCAGCACGGTACCTAGTTTGCACTTCCTTCACTAAAAGCTGTATTTCCTCACAGTATCTCATATATGAAGGACTCAGTGCTTTGCCGTGGTCAACCATCACAAATAAGTTCAAATAATGTGAAATAAAACAGGGATTCTGCCTATATCCACTTATTTCTAACAGTAAAGGCGAAACATTTTTTTCAATGCCTTTTTGAAGCATTAATAGGCAAGAACTGTTCTTACCTTACACCTGGACTTTTCTTCAGTTCATTCTGCTAAGATCTTTGAACCATATGCCAAATATCTGCATACATCATAAAGTTTCTGACGCACTGTTTCTCCGTTTTGAGTACTTGTTTCATTTGTATAGTAATTAGTTGACAAGTCAAGATCTGCCTTATTACACTAAATACCACATACCTGGGATTTTTCATCTGCCAGTCTTTCCTCCTTAAGTGTTCTTTGTAAACTATGTGGACTATCTACATGATTAAGTTGTTGATAAAAGAAATGCCTTTTAAAGTGCCATCAACAATATATTCATTGGTGAGAGAAGGATTCATGACTGCAGCTACATAAAAAGATACTTAGCAGTTGCTTTAAAAGAATGCAAGAAAACAGGTTCATTGTCCTACTTTACAATTTCTGCAGCAGGAAAAAGCCAAATTGAGAGAAGTAAAGGCAACTTCTAGCAAAGGAGCATGAAATGTTTCCTGTATTATGGCCTTGACGTAACTAAAACCAATCTCAGAGCCTGAGAAATGCAAACATCTGTTAAATATGAAATATGATGGACGGACCACAACAGCATTTCCATTCATGTATCTACAAGCAATACATGTAGGAACACATTCACCAGTTCTCTATTGACACATTAGCCCTAAAAAAAGGGGCATCAGGTAGTTAGTAGAGAAACTGTAAAATGAGAGAGATCCTACTGCCATTACGATGACAGATGTAATAAATTCTTCAGATGCATACTTACATTCACTATTCAGTAATATCTAATTGTTAATTGCAACTAGATTTTTTGAGCAAAATAGATACCCAGGGTTAAAAATGCAAGTAAAGAAAACAGGGAAGGTACTGAAGAGGTTCACCATAAGAAATGAATGGGAATTCTAGAAACAGGACACATCCTCCCAGTTCAGGAACTGGTTGGTTGCTATTTAGTATAGCTCACTCTCACCACGCTTTCATTAATCAATCTCTTAATAATCTAATAGGATTAGATTCTAACAGGAGTTTTCTTCCTTTAGCTCTTCTAATAGGAAATGTTTTCTTTAGTTGTACTTCTGTTTCCTCAGAAAACATCTACCAACAAAAAAAGGTGACTTTTAGCTGTGTTTCACACAGCAATATGAAGTAGATAGTTGGATTTTTGTTGACTGCCCCAGGAGACCACAAGTCAAAGCAAATTACACAACACTTCCCAAAGGTCAATTCAGAGAATTAATGAATGCACAGATTATTTCTTCCGCTTCATAGTGCACACAGTATTCTGTGAGCAGTATGAAGCTTCCTTTTGTAAAAGTATGATTGTGATTTCTAGGCTTCACTACCAGGTCTTTTTCTCCACTAGCATAAACTAAAAGATGAGTATCTAGGAAAACAAGCTGTAAGGAAGGAAATTGGTCAATTTATCTGACCTCTTAAAGACTCAGAAGCTTGAGCCACCATGCTAAAATCTGCAGCAGACATTGCAACTAGCCTTCAGTGCTCTTTTGGGTATGGAAAACCACTGCTTCCTAAGGCCAAAGGAGCTCTACGAACATTACAGAAGACTTTTTCAGGAAGAAAACCTGAAAACCTTTACTGTTAGTAGTGGGAAGAATGAGAAAACAAACACAGAATCATTGTGTGGATGGAGTCCAAGAGAGGTGTGCCGGTATATTTAAGTATCAGAAGACAGTAGCCAAAATGGACAGAATTAAAATCTGCTTTTAAACCCACGTTTTAAAAATAATACTGTTGTAGTCATGACAGTTGAAAACACAAAGTTTCTTTTGATATACAGGATATTTTTTCACTAGTTCAACTGATGTAGTCTGGAGGGAAAAAATACAAGCTTCCAAATCCCAGGTCCATTCCTATGCTTCATTTCAGATAAGCTGAATATGTTCTTAGTCTGAAAATTTCTGTTTTCTCCAACTGCATGTACAAACAGTTCAATTCTCCTTTTAGGCATTGTTAATACTGTAGTAAATCAGTAACAACTTGGATTAAGAATGATGTCTGCTTACAATATACGCAAGTGGTTGCAGATGTAAAAAAAAAACCACAGAGGTTACTAGAAGAATAAATAAATTGTGAAATTTCACCCAGTAAATAAAATTGTAATGGCATATAGAGAATATTCAGAGACATAAAATGGAATGTACAGATGTAGCTGTCTGTAACTGTGACACATTTGTGGTGTGGGGTATTTAATAAAATGTGCATGCTGAAAACCTGCAGGGCACTTGACAAATTTCTGCTTCACGTTTTAATGATAAGAGAACGAACAATTTTCAGCACTGAACATAAATTGAGCTAAATTTTAACAGGGAATAAAATGTGATGCCAAGTACAACCTGCATTGTAGAGAAGTGCCTGCTGACTCATTTTTCGTTCCTTACTCGACCATCAAATTCCGTTCCTTCAAAGAAACTTGTTTCCAGGTGGGAGAGAGTGCTATCCAAGATATATAAACTCCATTCTTACACCCCTTACAACTACAGTCAACACCAGGGAAATAAGTGTTTATTCTCTTTGCTTATCCCAGCAGCATTGACTTCCTTGTTTTCACCGTCTAAATTACTATTGTTGTAATGCAGAAGAGTTTTAATAAAATAAATCCTTAAGCATCTTTTCTAAAGTCACCTCAGAGAGCTTAATCCCATCCAAATAAACCTTGGCCAAACTGGATCTAGTAGAGAGACTGGCTTGCTTCAGCTTAACAAAATAAAATCTGAAAGCTGATATACATGGTCTCATACACTTGAGGTAACCCCAAGGAAATAGGAAATGTTACTGATGCCAAAGGATAACATTGGCTCAATACCAAAAGGACAATCAACCAGGACAGATACTGAAAGAAAATTTCTAAGCAATGATATAATTAGTTGTGAAATAGACTTTGAATACAAGTGGAATTGAACCCTTTTTTCAATAGAGAGCTTACCAAGTTCATGCAAGGTATCAAAAATTATACAATTAATGTCACAACATACGACAGCTTATGAGAGTAGAAGACGGATGCAATGATCAAGAAAGCTGATTTCTAGGCTCTGTTTGTAAATAATTTCAGGATTTATGTCTCCTTTACTGAAAAGCAGGAAAGAGATGCTGCATTAACATTCATATCTTTCCAAAAGCTTCAGGACGCAATGTATTATTTAAATAGCTCCTTTGAGCAATGTCAGCCAACAAGACCAAGTTAATAATTTGCTGAAAATTCTCTTTCACTGGAGTTATATGCTATATGCTAATATATTAGAGCAGAATCCATTTTGTAGCTACTGATGGCTACTACCCATCAATGCTTGCTCTTACACTTTCACTGTGATCAAAAGACTGCAGAAAAAGAGCTTGGAAGAGGGCAGGCATGAGGATTATTCACTTATTTAGGAGCCCAGAAAAATCTATGAATATCACATAATGCAAGGTCTTTCTAATCGTATTTAAAGAAAAAAGACAACTTCCTTTTCTAACAAATGTTCTTTCCAGACTAGAGGTTACTAAACCAAACTGGATGCAGAACAGGTTTCAGAAAAATTCTACTGCAAAAGAGTCTTCAAGAGCTGTTGCAGATGTGAGTGGGAGGCAGAAAGATCAAACATGACAAAACTAATAAGGAAACCTAAGCCAAGTGTCTATATGCTACCAGAGACTTGCCAAAAGTTCTGCTCAGAATCTATGAAATAAAAGGCCACACTGTGGCCCCCAACTATTACAAATATACCATTTATTTCAATTTTAGTGTTAAATAAACAAATGAAACACTTAAGATAATTACTACGGTTTTAATCTATGTTCATTAGGAGGGCTGTATAGTAGTACTCTAACCTTGAGAACACTGCCCACATTATATCTGCACAGAGCTTTGGAACTTGTATTAGCTGTATCTCATGTTGCCAGTACATATAGTACTTCTTAGTTAATGAAGCTTAAAGAGAGATAAAAACTTGGCAAATTATTTCACCTACTTGAAAAATAATAATGGATTGCATAACATATTTGAAATCCTACCACTTATTTGTGTGAACATGTTTCTCTTCCAGTTTTAACATGACAAATACTTACTACTTTTCTTCAAGTACATAGCTGTCAAACTGATTCATTTTATAATTTTAATTTTTCTTGATAAGGTACATTAGATTTCTCTTCAGCCAACTAACAAAAAACAAAAACAAAAAAACCCTGTAACCTCACAGGGTAATGAGTTTAGACATGCCAGCTCCTGGAAAGTATGCACATAAATTAATAAATAGAATAATTATATAGTTAATGAATAGTTAATGATGGTATAAATATAGTATATAAATAGTTAATGATGGTATAAATAACTTTTTTGGCAAAATTTAAAAACTTCTTTAACTTCATGATTGCTTGGTAAGGATTTAAAAATTAGAGTTTGTTTTAGAAAATGAAATCTATTAACCTATCATTCTTGCTTTAAAATACTGAACAGGATAAAATGGGTAAAACAAAATGCCATGCTCTAACTGTGCAGTTAAAGGACAGAAAATTGGAACAATCAGTATCTGAGGCTGCAAACACAGCAAAAGTTGGGAAGTTTTGGTGAGAAGCGAGATGACTTTGGGGAAATCATGTTAGCCTACAATGGAAAAATATAAAAATTTATAAAAGGTTTAGATTTGTTTATGTTTTGACTAATATTAAATACATTTTGATTTTCCTTATGGTTTTTAACTTGACTTTTTGATACCCTGTAACTTTTTGTTTATTTTATTATAAAGTCAAAAAAACAAACAAATAAAAATAAATAAAAAAACCACCACACAAACACCGAAACCAAACCAAAACCAGAACAAAACACACACACCCCCAAACAAACAAACCCCCAAAAAAGAAACAGAGAGAAAGGTATCGTTATTCTGGTTTCACATCACAGCCAGTGGTGGTCACTGGGACATCAGCCGTGCCCTCTTTAATTCAAGAACATTCTTCTTGCAGAGGCATGCATGGATAGTGCTGTAGGATCTAAGACCAATGGCAACATAACATAATTCTGAAAATTTTCAGGAGAAAAAAAATCCAATGTCTTATGAACACTGACCTTTTCCATTCTTGGGTCAGCACTTGAGATATTAATGAAAATTGTTATTCTGCTGGAAAACAAGACTGATTTGCATTCTCTTTGAATTATTTGAACACTGCTTAAGGAGGAGGTTATTCTGGAAAATCATAAAATTAGGACTTGGATTAGAAAGGAATTTTCAGATTAATTTATTTGAATTATTGGCACCATTTCCTAAGAGATGAGTAATTTCAATAAATTCATTGAAAAGGAAATAAAACACTGGTTATTTTTTTGGAACCACAAAGTGAAATTATGATAGAGGCAAAGAGATTCAAAGAGATAACAGTTGCACTGCATCTAACTTCTGTACGTGTTCACAAATCTCTTTGTGTTCTCCTAAACATTCTGTTAAATTAAAAGACAATACAGCTCTTTTTTGCTTAATGTTACAGAGGTACTTGGAAGCTGTTATTTATTTTTATTTAGTATCCAAAATAAATGCGGTTTATGATCATAATTAACTGTGTGAAGTCCTTTATTAAAATGCTTAACCAGGTAAAATAATAAATGATGTAACATTTAGGATTTGTTGTTCAAACACAATAGGACAACCTTCCTCCTGAATGGATGGAAGTTGCCAACATTAGCAAGATGAATTCTAGTTCATATTGGACTATGAATGTTTGTTTCATATTCATTTTGACACATTTAGCACAAGCATTTGAGGATAGAAAGTCAGTTAGGTGCGCTATGCAACAAAGTATATCCATTCTGTCTATATTATTCTCCACATCTTGAATTAATTCCAATGAATTTTAGGCATTTAGTTTAGCCTAAACATCTTGGGCTCTCTCTATCATCAATGGGGAGATACAGAAACATATCAGAAAATAGCCAGTTAATTATCAGTTAACAGCCAGTTAATTCAGTTAATCTTAGTCAGCTTTACTTAGTAATTACAACAGGTTCAGCATACTTCGTACTTGATACCATGTAGATAGACCATTACACCACTGACTGCCAAGGGAAAATAAATATTTTCAAGTTAGGGCTAGCACAGTTTCAGAGAGGAATGTCACTTTAACAAAACTAGTTTGATGTCTGGAACACCTTCCTAATTGGAACAAATAGCATTCCTCCTTTGAGCTGCTAACCTAGAGCAAACCCCTTCTAAATTTTAAAATATGGTTTAGATGGTCTCAAAACAAGCCCATTCCATGAGCCAAATCAGCACTAAAATAAGAACTATAAAACTTGAGATCTCTGATGTACTTATGTGCCAAGAAACAAAGTTTTGAAAATTCTGAAAAGACATTGAACAGTAATTCTGGTTTTCTGAATTTAGATTGTGAAACTCTATGCAATAATATTTTTTCACCAAATGATACTGATCCAGTTTTTAGTGATGAAATATTTTCTTTTAATACTTTAACATGTTCCTGATTCAAGCCATTTGGGCTTTTTTACAGTCTACAGATCACGAAATATTTGAATAACCTCACATAAAAAGAAGGGCAGGGACGGGTTCAGTACAGTTTTATTATCCTTTTAATATACCCACATTAAGAACAATAAACGTACCTATCACTTAGAGACGAATAGCCACCATTTCGGTTCTACTTACCACTGGCTGGCTGCAAAGGTAACGGCAAAGTTCTCCAATGTACTGGATGACAGTCACATTGTACTTTTTGCAGTCACTCCAAAACTGACTAGCTGAGAACTTCTTTTTTAACACACAGGTTGCACCTTTGGGGAAACAGTAGAAAAGAAAATTAGGCGTTTTCTCTATATGGCAGCTTAGCTAGCTATGTTCAGTATTTCAAAAAAATGAACATAAGAGGAACTAAGAGCTGCCTTGTTCAGAGAACTATATGGTATTTAAGCTGTTTTATTAGTAGATGTTTGTCCAAACCTGGTAGACAAAAAAGGTGGGAGATGAACCCAGCCTCCTTTGTGAGACAGTAAACTGATAGATAAGAGGTTAAAAGCAAGAAGACAGCTTCTCTTTGTTGGTGTTATAACATTATTCAAAAGAGTTTAACTGAAAATGTCCAGAAAAGCCAGCCTGGATTAGCAAATCATTCTGGTATCACTGAAACCTCATTTTTCAACAAAGAAAGTATTCATCGATGCAGATTCAGAGAGAATTAATTTCTAATCCAATGACCTCTCCCTTGTTCTGACTTGTCCTTGATGCTTCAGGAAACAGAAAATATTTGCCATCAAATTCCAAATAAATCTTTTATAAGAGAGTCATTGAGGACACCTACACTGTGGCGGTAAAATATGTATTTTATTGTCCATGCCAAAACAGCACACAAATTAACTGGAAAAAAATATTATATATCATCTAACGATATATGACAAAGCTGAATGTTTACTATAAATGTATTTATCAGCCTTTTTAGGTTAACCAAAATATATTTTAGTTCTATTCCACCATATAATGCCTAGTCTGTATATACACTAATGCACTACCAAACACACTGCCAAAATATTACAAATGTCCTTAAATTCCTTTTTACCTAAATATAAAAGAAAGTTAAAACATTTGTGACACAAATGACTATAACTAATTCTTCTTCAGTATGACAAAGATAGCTTGTAAGAGCTCATTCGCTATTACAAGGCCCCACATCCCCAAATACAGAAATATAAAGCTATTCCAAAAAGAGTATTCATTTAATTTCAGCAAAGCATTAGTTTCCCTAATGGCAGTGAACCTAAGTGTGTTTTACACATTTTTGTAATAATTAATTCTCTATTAGCAGCACAATTAAATGAAACAAGCCCTACCCAATTCTATGCATCCACCGATGCCAAGAAGAGATGCTGCACTGTGATAAAGCGGCAGAGTAATATAAACGACGTCTTCTGCAGTAGCACCAAAAGCCCACAGTCCAGCAGCTCCTTTAAGAACCTGCATGTGACTGATGACTGCGGCCTTTGGAAGACCTGTAATGAAAACAAAAAACCATGCATCACTGTTCTTTTAAAGAAAACTCAAGTATTTTTTTTTCCCGTGTAAAATCTATAAGATCGTAAAAGAATCAAATCTTTCTTGACTAACCGAGAACTCTTGGCCGTTAGTAGACAACTGGTTGTTTAATACGTTATTGCATGTTTGTTCTGTACACATAAAGATACAAAAGCCAGTTTGTAACCTTGTCTGTAAATTATTTAATCTGATGTCAAGTAAATTCAAATAGGCGGAAACATGAAGAAACTCGATGGTTAGCAGCTATCAAATTAAGTAGAACCAACAAAGGGCTGAAAGCATTTACTGTACATATGGAATTCCTTTAACACAAAGAGGCATCACTCTAGATCTCTTTCAGGCAAGTGTCATAGTGATTGTAACATAATTAAGAAAGGTACGGAATCTACATGAAGTAGATCATGCAGCGGGTGCTTATCTAAGATGTGGACATCTAAATCTACATATTTGTTTTAGAACACTATGGACAGTAGGTATAATTAAAAAAAAAAAAAAATTCCAGCAAAAAGTCCCCTCCAGTTAGGTTCTTCTTAATGTATTTCTTCAGGTTCAGCACAGTATTTCTGTTCAGCAACATGCAGACTCACATGGAAGAGCTTCTTGGGCTACTACTCTGATACCCATTATTTACAGTAGGGGATGTGTTCTTGCTTCATATATGTGCTCATGCACGCACACAAACTTCAGTCTGAGTTCTGATTATGAACAGTGAGAACTGTTAAAAATTTCAAAAAAAGTTAATAGTACAGAAAGTTTTCCCACCTGCTCTAGCAAAGCTACCATTCACTTGAAGACTTAACCAGAGCTGTTAACTGGAAGCGAGATCTATGGAGATTCTAGCTGCACTTCAAAGCTATTCCAAAACCCATCATGCTGAAGGGAAAAGGTAATAAGCCTGTGTTGCCAATGGACCACTTATAGCAAGAAGTGTGCTCCAGAGTCTTGAGTTTTTTCCGTCTGCCTTTAGAGACAGCTGACTACAGACCATGCAAGATACTTCTTTCTTCTAAATTCATCAGTCATCGATTTTAGGAGCAACACTACATTCTCGCTTTATCAAAAAGCATGAAAATGCTCAGTCGCTTCAGATTAGAATTCGTTATTCCATACTCTTCAGATTAAACAAACGTTATTCTTTTAGCTACATGGTACATAAAAGAAATCCAATGTAAGTTAATGTAATACATACAAGCACTTAAAAATATTTAAAAATCTACATAACTAAAATTTGAGAGTTCACACACATTCTGAATGTAGTTATAAGAACAAAACCCTCCTACCTGGAGAATTCTATACTATTTTTTAGCTAAAACTCCTTACTTTTAACCAGCAAGCTTGACCACATTTATACTAGTAGTATTACAAACATACCCGACCTTTTGACAACATTTATACCTTCCTAATTTTTTTATTCCAGACTGACATTTTTATTTCCAAATTTTTCTCCAGAACCTGAAGCAAATACATTAAATAACTATTTGTATGAGGGAAAAAAGCCATAAAACGCATCTTTCTTTTAAATCTTCCTGTGACTAAAACTGTTGTGTTCAGCTGAATGAGAATGCCAATCTGCTTATCTTAATAACATCATGCTGCTTTTCATGTCAGTGATCAGTTTTTTTAAAGTCTTAGCTTCTTAGCTGCTGGAGCACTGGTAATAAATTCAGCCATCTGTTTCTAAACTAAAAGGCTAGTAACTTAATCCTATTTTCTGTCTCTACAGTGACCTGCACAGAACATGACTTAGTGAAGAAAACCAAAATGTCTATTTTCTTGTTTGAAGATTTTGATGTTTTTTCAAAGTTCTAGATACAATGTTAGCTATATTAGGTATGCAGTGGTATGTGATCACAAAATAATATTTATTATCATTGTAAACCCACCAAAAAAGCAAAACGTTTTATAAACACCTTAACTGCAAAGTAATAAGAGGCAAAGTTTCTCATAGTATTTGCACAATGTGGCAGGAAGAAAAAAGATTAAAAGCCCATAAACCATTGACTATAAATAGTTACGGGCAAGAAACATCCTTATTTTCTACTATAATGCTTCTAGGTAAGAAATATTATAACTACTATGAAAAAATAAACCAAAAGATCAGAGTTTTGGAAAATCAAATTTCTAGATGAAAGCTGAAGGAAAATAGACTCTTTTGCAGACCTATACCTGTTGTTCCTGAAGTAAAGATATATAGAACAGTTGACTTGAGGTTATTGGCAGAGCGTCGATTAACTGGAACAGGGTCTTCAGATGCAGCCTCTATTTTGTCTAAAAGGGTATGCACACTCGGGAAAGTGGAGTCTTTGGTCATTATCCAAACGCTAACGTCTTTTTGGAGGTTAGGAAGAATTTCTTC
The DNA here is from genome assembly GCA_002844005.1 of Limosa lapponica baueri. Classification (NCBI taxonomy): domain Eukaryota; kingdom Metazoa; phylum Chordata; class Aves; order Charadriiformes; family Scolopacidae; genus Limosa; species Limosa lapponica. The sequence continues at coordinate 416,160 of KZ505841.1, forward strand.
CAGTGTCCCAAGCAAATCTTAAAAAATAACATAAAATAATATTACTTACATTATATCTTCACAAAACTAATGAATAAAGTATTTTTCTCCTGAAAGTTTTACTTTTTATAATAAATATATGGACATAAATAAATTCAATAAAATAGTGATGAAGTAGAATGAAAGTTCACTGAAAATGGGATATTATGTGGTAAAAATACTGCTGATCTCACAAGGTCTAATTGTCAAGTAGGCCTCAAAGCAAAATGGTGAGCCTTGATTAGTAGCTCCTGCTTTCCACCTCTTTTTGGATAACCCTTGGCCATTGCTAAGACCAGAATGAAGTGTAGTTAAATAAATCATGAAGAAATCTGTTGAAGATGCAAGGCAAATATATACATATCTGGTAATTACAGTGCAGGTTTTCCTGGATGCCCTCAACATCAATCTCACATCAAACAGTATTTTTTTCAAAGGCATAGAAGTAACTAATTTAAAAACAAACACACAAATAAAAAGCTGTATAATGTATGTAGGTACCTGAATTTCACAGAATAGAAATATGATACAGTCCCATGGCTTATTCAGACACTGCCAAAGACCCATGTGGCTATTTATGTAGTGGTCTGAGTGTTTTAGATACTTTAAAGAATCTGATTTTGGGTACCTCAGACAATTTTACTTTCTTATAATCACACATTCATTCACGTAAAGCCATTCCTTCTATTGGCTTTTACCTGGATATAAATACAAAATCACTTTTACAAAATAAAAACAGCTGCATAACTAAGATATTTTTTGTTTGCTTATCAAGAAAGAAACCGTGAGAGAGAGAGCGACAGATTAAACAAAAAGAAAAATATAAATAGAGGCCAATCCTTAAGTAATATATTTGGTATTTATGTTTATATTTTTAAGCATTTTTACATTCTGTCACTTTCTCAGAACACTGCACAGGCATTGAAGAACTAATCCAGGAAAATTCTCAAAAATAGGAATAATATTGCTTTCAATAGAACTATTCATATACTTAAAGACTCATTTACACCTAAGTGCTTTGCTGGATCTCAGCCTACGTAATTAATCTTGCAAATATCCCCACGGGTATAAATTTATGTTATTATCTCAGTTTTTATAGATGAATAAACAAACAAAGTTGACATGACTCACCCAGAACCTCATAATGAGATATTGCCAGAGCCAGCATTTGAAATCCTGATGTCAACGCCAAGCTCATTTTGCAAATATTAAATATGGACACCATTAATAGAATCCCCTTACATAAATTTTACACCAAAATAACTGAAAATTTTTAATTTTTCAGAAAACTACTTTCTTAATGACAGACTGCTGTATATATTTTAATGAATGATATACTGGTGCCTATTACTATAACAGAGACACAGACTACTGTCGCCTACTAAATGTAAGTCTTACAAACCTAAAGCCTACAGAATACAAGTTCTAAACACTTTATGAATGTTTAGCAAATACATCTGATGGAGTCTAACATTAAAATTTTCACTTTCTACCTTCCTTGCATTGCAGAATGATTCAGGAAGGAATCACTCTATTAATAATGAAAATCTAACAGACAGATAGCTTCCTGCTTCAATCATTGAAGTACAGTCCCGTTCCACTATACATAATAATAGAATGAAAAAATGTGAATAAAAAATAATGTTAAGGACAATGGCATTAACTGCAGGAAACCTGACAGACTGAAAGTCAAGGTTCGTTGGCATATTAATTCTGTTTTGCTGTCATATTATAAACTTTGGGTATGTTTTTCAAGTAATATATTTGACAATACAACAATATTATTAACAGCTATTAATAAACCAAGTGTGACAGAATAACTATATACTTAGTGCCCTGTAATACTGATTTTTGTCTTCTTATTTTCATATATATGCATATATGTCTCCTAAATAAACTGATGATAGTTTGTGTAGGTACAAGTTAAGCTGAGAACCTAGCAAAAGAAACCCAGGTGTTAGAAGTAGCTGGAGTTCCATTTCTGTTCTCAAAATTAGTAAAAGAACATAGCATTCTCTGTCATTCTTTATTGGTGCAGTGGCTCCAATTACAGTGCCAGCAAAATGTTAAGGACTGTTAATTGTTACGGATTGTTAAGAGTTTCTTGGCTCCTCTAGCGCCATTTGAACCAGACTCAGCTGTCCATCCTCTGTAGCGTCCTTTCCAGATAACAATCATGATATACAAATATTGAGAAAAACTGCCCAATAAAAGTCATCAGCAAAATTATCCTGGGTAATTGTAAATAAAATTTCACCTATTCTTTAACTGAAAACTATCCTCTTGCAAAAGGCCTGACAAAAAAGTCCTCAGTGAGTATCACCCTTTCTAAGTACTGCAGATACCCAAGGGATCATTGTGGCATTTCCTTATTTTCCATGGATAAATTCATTCCTTCTTGCATTTCCTTAAATTGTTTTGCTTTTTACTGTTTTGAAAGCGATGAAGATGAAGCTGTATTACCTACAAACTCTTAACTTCTCTGCAGAAGACATTTTTGTTTAGGATTGCAAGACATGATGAAATTCACAAATATTTCTGATTTTTTAGTATTCAGAAGTTCTAGATAAGGTGTTCTCTGTGTACTTGCACAACATAAAATGCCGGTCTGTCAAGAAGAGGACTTACCTCTTCTTTTTCTTTTTCTCTCTTTTCTTCCCTTCCTTCAAAGGAAGAAAGATGGCAACTATTAGGTTCAACTCTACAAACACAATCATTTAAGAGTCAAGAACGACAGGAGAGCATTTAGTAGACTGAAACATATTTACTCTAAATAATTAAGATCAATCTTCAAATTTAACATACACACTGTTTATTGTTTCTTTAAACTCTCATAAAACCTATCGTTTTTGTTGCACAGAGGCTTGCTTGGTTTCTTAACTACTATTGAGCTATGAATCGATTATACAATAGAATTTTTCTTCTGTGCTCAGGAATCTAGTACTTGGAACAATATGTGAACACCTTGTAATTATATGTTATCTTGAAAGAAATTTCTAGTTAGATAGCAGAGAACAGCAGGAACAATGAGTGATTTCCTGAATAAGAAAGGGTAATTTAAAACAGCTGTATTCAAGGTGCCAGAAACTAAAAATTACTTCTGGAACACACAGGAGCATGGGGTGTTTGAAGATAACTCTCAGTTGTACTAACACATTTTCAAAGAATAATTCTAATCATAGTCAACTAGTGTTCTGTTCCATGAACAAAGAACTTCTGTGCCAGACATCGTGTAGGGCTCATTGGTCTTTACATACAATCTTGTCCATGTGTCAGGAAAAAACAGTGCTCTTGGAGGATCTATAGTTTGGTATGTGTGCTTTGGTACGTGTACTTTACCATACAGAAACACAATTATAGTAAAGCAATTTAGCTATTTAAGCTTGTGGTTTCTCTCAAGTAATTGTTTGCTTTTTACACTACAAAAGTACATTCAGGGTTTGGTTTATTTGTTTTGGAAGAAATAATTGCTTATCTAAAGTTTGGCAATGTAGTCAGTAGTTCTGTGTGCCTTGTTTACCTTGTTTGTATATGAATATTCACCATTTGCTAACCATTGGTCTTTTACTGGGAAAAAAATATCTATAATTGGTCATGATGAATATGCTTCTCCATTTTTTCTTTTTTTTTTCCCCTCTTGCTTTTAAAGTCTTTCATTATTCATCAAAAAAGTTTGTGAAACTGTTCCACTGAATTTAAATGAATATATAACTCAGTTAAATCTTTTGAGAAAGCAATGAAAATATGTTTTGCTTTTGAACTACAGTCCTGGGCTTCAAGTTGCACAAAAGGCTTTTTATGCTTTTTTCTAGCAAAGAAACAATGCAGCCTGTTGGCAAGGACACAGTCCTACACTGATGAAAGGAATACATCAGATTATGAGATCAACTTGTACTGAACAGAGAGTTACTCAGAAGGAAAATTGTATGAACTGTATGAATAGTTCTTACATAACTTTGATGTGCACCCTGGTAGATATGCTCAGTAAGCTATGGCAAGTCCAAAATCTTCCCCACGCTGTCTGGCCTCAGAAAATTATTGTTACTTATACTTGATCCCCCGAGTGACTCCTTACACTCAGCACTTATTTTCACCAAGTAATAATAACAGAAATTACAAGTCAGTTGTGGGTCAGGGTAAGTGTTGGTATCTTGAAATGCCACTGAAAACATTACAGGTAATAAAACATAAACTGGCTTGGAAATCACAGTTGGCACTGTTTTCCAGTCGCAGACCAAGTAACAGCAAGTGATGAAAGAGATATGGTCTCTAATAGAGCAGAGCGTTGTCTGCAGGTTTTCTATGGTTACCTTATCCTAAATGTTCAGGTCTAAATAGCTTTTTATTTCTAATAGTTAAGAAAAGATGGTTTTGACAAAATGCATGTTTTTTTTTCACTCAGTGACTAACATATGAGAGATGATACTGCTACTTGCTTATAATACCATATGGACATAATTCACAAATACCAAAAAAGACTGTTTACTCTCTTTCTCCAGGGTGTAGACACACTTCTGTCTGAACTTTACTCCTGCCAGCATAAACCCTGGTTCTGAGCTCAGATGGCGAGAAGTTCAGAATGCACTCAGCAGCAGCAGAAAGCACTGTTGGTGCCTCAAGGGTAAGGAAACCTGGCCAGGAAAATGCTATACTTGCACAGCTGGGAGATGTAATTCTGTGCAGAACTGTAGAATCACAGAATGGCTGTGGTTGGAAGGGGCTTCTGGAGGTCACCTTGGTCAAAGACCCCTGCTCAAGCAGGCCCACATAGAGCAGGCTGCCCACAGGCTGCAGCACGTACACTCCCTAAATAGCCTTTGCGGTCAGGATTGAGGTAAACCAATCTCATGGAGTTTAGTAATGTAATCCTTTCACAATTGAATCCTTGCATCTGAAGTCATAATGGCAACCTGGGATGCCTTACTAAAAGCTGAACTCTTCTGAGTAGCAACACACTATAAATGCACCAGCAAATTCTATTTGTACCTTTCTGGTTGGTCACTACATTGTAAGTGTTAATAGTATTGTTGTTACACAGGTACTGCCCTAAAGATAAAATGTAATCTCTTGTTCAAAAAAGACTCCAACGAGTAGAAACATTCCCTAGAAAGGCCACAGCACATTAAAGGGTGCCTTCATTTCAAGGTGTACCTTACTCCTCTGTTAAACTAGTAGTTTTTTAAATAAGGGTGGCTTAATCTGGTGACAAATGTAGTAAGGATGAACACCTTTTAAACAGGTCAGATTGCTTTTAGAGTAAGCTAATGCTGGCAGTCTGGTAGAGAGAAGGGCATACAGCTTCTTTTTTTCTTCTTTACAAGTTCCTCCTCTACTTACATGTTAGTTAACGGCTGTTTCATTGAAAAGGCAATTTTAAACTCCAACTTTTGAATGTCTTTCAACATTCCCCAGAATGGGAGTGGTGGTAGACAGTGTTTCTGGGAATGGAAGTGTGAGAATGTTACACAACAAATTAAAGCAAGAGCTCTGGGAACACAGTAGACAAATGAAAGCAGATAAAGCAAAAACACTCTCTCTGCTGCAAAAGGCAAATGGAAATACTGGAAAGGAACACAAAATCTAAATATTGGTAAATCAGAGAATCTATAATTTTTCCTTTACAGCTTGTGGTTGGTTGAGAAGGAAAAAAACCAAGCTACTAGATGGTGCTAAATGAATTAAAATAACATTGCTGTCATAGAAAAAAATTCAACCTTTTAGAGATATCAATTTCATATAAGAAATAGACAAGAAGGAGAAATATTGAAGTTTTTATAACATATCTGAGGCTTAAGAATAAAACATTCAATTGCAGAGAGTTCATAGAACATGTAAGTCAAAACTAAACCCCCAAAATTTAAGTACGATTGGAAGACCCCCATATAAATATCAGAGAATTGTCAGAGCAGAAGAAAGGCTGACTGCAAGTGCTGAAGGAAAGACAAGATGTTACTAACTGGACTACGTTACCAAACCACAACCTCTGAAAAATATGCAGCCACAAAACAAAACCGAGGAATACAAATTCCACAAATGAGAGTGATCTTTCAAGAGGCAGCATGAAAGACTGAACAAGGCACGGAAGAAAATGCAACCATAAATAGTACCCAGCCTATTTGGACAGAGGTATCCCATTTGCAAAAAATAAAAGCATTTTGGAAAAATTACAAGATGTACCAAAAGAAGCTGCAAGATGCAATCATCTCAGGCAGATGAAGGCTACTCCACCATTCTGAGCAGGGAAGATTTAGCGATAAGCAATTATCTATGGGAACTGCTCCAGATAATAGCAGAAGGTAGAAGGTTCCCTTCAGCGCAAATAAAACCTTAATGTTAAGTGGATTTGCATACAGGTTCCTGGTGCTATTACAGACAAGAATTTCAGGAGCAAATTTAGTCTTGCTCAGCACAGACAGTTAATAGTCAAATTCTTAAGGGAATGCCTTCTGCAATGCTGCAGTACATGAACAAGATTGCAGGTCATCCAAAATATTGGAAAGACAGTTTTGTAACTGTTATGAGAAATGGAATTGCTAAGTCAAGCGTATATTTTTTTGTGGAGGGTAATAAACCTACATATTTTTGAAAACTGGAATTTCCATTATTCAGAAATAATACCACTACATATTAATCTCTGGCTAAAAAACCCCAATCTTAGTTGCCAATCATGATGCCAGGCTATGACAATGATACATACTGGACCACAGGGTGATTTATTTTTAGTGTAAATATTTTGAAAGAAAAAATACAATGTCCAAACTATGCACAATTCTGTTGAAAATTGTGCCGCAAGCGCAAAAAAACAAGAAAGTTCAATTCATGCCTACTGATAAAGAAGAATCCCTTGAAGCACACACTAACACTGGATGAAAAGATGTTTAACACATCTCTGAGAACTATCTGACTGTGTAACCTGTTTTAAATAGTGCCCTGCAATTTTTATAAACATTAGGAGGAAATTATTATGTACCATAATGTGTATAAAATGTTTTTGCTTCAAGTGTGGTATGAATTAGTCCTCAGGACAGCCACTGAATGGCATATGAACCTTCAGTTATAAAACCTGGACTCCTTTGGAGATGCTCCTTTTCTGTCTGATGTGGCCAATAAATAAGGACATAGCAGCACTTCAACTTCTTTCACAGATCCAGATTAAAAAAACCCCTCTACGTCCCAAAGAACATTGTGCAACCCTGCAGCATGCAGGGCTTCACAAGGGACTGACAAACTTACTGCAGAGACTAGAACCCATGAATAAAGTAAGAAGACCAACACGTAAGAAACCCGCTCAGAGACTAATTTGTTGGTGTCTCTGTTGTATTATCTGTCTGCACATAGCTCTTCTTTTGTGAAGAGAGGCAGACTCAGAACAAGTTAGTTCAACATAGTCACTCTTACTATCAGCTGCTGGTAACAAATTAAGAGTGGAAAAACACAGACCCTATTCCTGCTTTGCAAATGCTTTTTTCATTCATTAGTTAACCTCTCCTTTTAACAAAGACTACTTCCAGATACAGGTTTTTATCCCAAGTTCTCCTTCACCACAGTCAATGAGCAAGAATTTCCCTAACGTTAATTCCACTCCTCAATCCACATGCTGAAAAGCACATATTCATGAAAGGGTGTTAAAGAAGATTTTTTTTTTCCATAAAGTAAGAAGGCAAAATTAAAAACTGTCAATTCAGAAGCTGTGTTTTGGGATTATATTTAAATTGACATTTGTTTCATTAGAATCATAGAATCATATGGGGTTGGAAGGGACCTCTGGAGATCGTCTAGTCCAACCCCCCCGCCAGAGCGGGTCTACCTATAGCAGGTTGCACAGGAACTTGTCCAGGTGGGTTTTGAATGTTTCCAAAGAAGGAGACTCCACCACCTCTCTGGGCAGCTTGTTCCAGTGCTCTACCACTCTCACGGTTGTTTAGCTTGTTTTAATTACCAAGCATTCTTAAACCAGCATACCATATACAATCAGAATGACAAAATTTATAATTAAAAATATGCAAGGGAAAAATCTTAAATACATTTTTGAAAGCACAAATTTGCAGCAGCAGAGAACAGACGGAAGGCAATTCCACCATCTAGATGTCATGAATGTAAAACCCCACAACTTATGTAATAGGAACGAGGCAAGAAGTTGTGAAATACAAATAAGGCAGAGTGGACTTGAAATGATAATTTCAGAGAGGAAGGAAAGCATTAGTATTTAATATTTTGAAATACCCTCCTCCAACCAAATGTCAAGGTTCTGTGTGATCTTTTAGCATTGCAGGTTCACTTACACTCGATCATAAATACTGAGGCAAGGTTAGGTTTTGGATCTGCCTTCAGATTATACATCTCCAATTGAAGCCCAATTTGAATATACTATGCACAGTAGGCCTACATCAAGATTTTAAATTCTTTTGAAGCACTTAATAAAAATGTAATACTTTGAAAACTTATACAACACACACTATTCTCTCGTATTCAAACACGGCAGTTTCTTCCACAATCCAATGCCAACGGTATGCTGGTTATTATAAAGTAACTGCCTATGTGCTACACCTGTAAAAAAAACCTTCTCAATTTTAGTCCCTGGAAGACTATTGTACCCCTGTGAACAGTCGTACAAAAGAGGTTGTACAGTCTGAACTTAGATCTTCCAGTTTGCAGTGGTTTTGATCACTAGAAAGATGCAGAGATAGACCAGGATAAGAAAGTACATGACTCACATAAGGTTAAAACTGACTATTTAAAATGAATGGGAAATTATTCTTAATATACCATTTTAATTTTTTCTGAGACACATTAAGCAACTATTGAAGCAGCTGCTTGGAACGGGCTGTACTTTGACACTGCAAACTTTCCTCAATTTACATTTTTTAAGAAAAGGTTAAATGGATAGCCCCAAAGCACGGATATACCTGATACTGCCTGAGAGGCTTAAGCTTTATGATCTCTTGAAGCCCCTTCTAGCCCTAGGTTTCTTTCATTCCATGAACATCTGAAAATCAGGTTTTCAGTAAAGGAGCTGGAGGGTCATACACTGGGGTGGCATGACATTAAAAGCTTTGGATGTACGAATTACTGGAATATACTCTACCTGCTCCCACAACCAGTATCTTGGGCTCACAGCTCCTGACACAGTGCAGGAGAGACCTGGAACGGACATTGAAGTTGAGGAAAGCCACCACGCAGCCCAGCTTGGCCAGTCCGAACCACACGTGGATGAAGTCCGGCTCATTGCCCATCAGCAAGGCTACCGTGTCGCCCTTCTTCAGCACTCCGTGGTGGAGGAAGACCTGCGCTATCCTGTTACTCCTCCTGTCCACATCCTGGTAGGTGTGCACCTTCCCTTCGTAGATGAGGAACGGCTTGTGGGGCTGCTTCTCAGCCAGCTTCACAAACTTGTCCAGAACAGTGACAATCCTCCCTTGCAGCCGGTACACCTCCACCGTCAGCCCATACACCAACACCTTCAGCAGGTACCTCAGGTCAGCCCAGAAGTAGGGGAAGAGGAGTTTCTGGAGGAGGTGCAGGGAGACAACCCCGGCGGCAGCGCCCGGTACCCAGGAGGGCAGCATTGGGATGGGATAAAGCTCGTCCCAGCCGCTCATCTCCCGGCAGCCCGGCGGCTTGACAGAGGGAGCCGGGACGCGGGGAGCAGCCCGGCCGGGTGCGGAGTCTGAGGAGAAAGCCGGTGAGGGCTGAGGCTTTTCCCGCCCTCTCCTCCCCCGGAGAGGCGCGCCGCCGCCCCGGGGAGCCCCGCACCAAGCCCCGCTCAGGCAGCGGCAGCAGAGCGAGGGGAGCCGAGCCGGCCGCGCACCTCGTCCCCGCCGCCCGCCTCAGCTCCGGCACGGTCGCCGCCCGCCCTCCTCAGCCTCCCCCTGCGGAGGGTCCCGCACCTGCGGGACGGCACCGCCCCGGCGGGAGAGGCGAGGGCGGGAGCTCGTGCCCTCACCACTGACGGCTGAGGCGAGAGCCTACCCCCCCCTCCGCCCCTGCCCCCAGGACTCACGGACGGCACCGAGCTGCTGGCGGGGCGGCGGCGGCCGCTCCTTGATCCGGTTGCATAAGGCGCGATCTGCTGCCTCCCCCCGCCGCGGCGGCTGCCCGGGAGGTTGGCTCCGGGGCAAGGCGGCGGCCCAGCGCAGGAAGCCTCGCCCCGGGATGGCCCTGGCCGCGGCGGCAGGGCGAACGCCCGGGCCCTGGGGAGGGCTGTAGGACAAGCCGGGGCGGGCAGACACCCCTCAGCCCTCCGGGCTGTGCCCTCGTCAGTTGTCATCGCTGGTCCCTGGGGCTCGGCTCGGCGTCCAGGCCCTGTCGCCACCACACCTGGGCAGGGTGCTGATCCGGCTGCTGCTGAGGCCTGTCACCCCAAGCGCTGCCGCACACCGAGGGCTCCCTGCCATCCAGAGCCACCCACTGCCGTTGCCCTTGGTGAGGCGCGTAACGAGGTGTTCACCTGTTTTAGTGCAGCTGCGTCTGGAGTTACGTGGCCTGCAAGAAGCTGAGGTCATTTCACGAGTGACCCATTTCCTGCCCTTGTCTTGGCCACAAACAGTTTGAATTCATGACGTTGTGCTAGTGACAAAAAAAATCAGAAGGTACTTACTTATTTTAAAACTGTGGCCTACAGTAAATGCGGGTTTGGTTTTGTTGTTTTTTTGTTTGTTTTTTTTTTTTTTTTATTTACAGGATATGAATGTGGTTTTGAATAATTGTGAATTTTCTAAAGTCGTAAGCACTGGTAGTTTGCAGTATGAACTTCTCTGTTGCCAATACCACGCCAGAATAATTTATCCTCTTCCACACCCCGTCCTATTGTTTGCCTGATGGAGTGGGCTAGTGCTCCAGAGCGACAAGTGCTGCAGAGAATTGTTGCAATGTCTGCAAGAATGTACTTCTCATCCATCCAAATGGCACTTGATATTCAAATCTTTTTCCTCCCCAAAATGGTATGTCTTAATTGTGAGATCTGAAAGCTGACAGTGCAGCCCTTGTTTCCATTGTCTTGTTCAGATAGCAAGCTAGCCTGCTGTGTCATTTGTGCACTTTGGAGTCGGTGAGGGATGTCTTCCTTCCCTGGACAAAAAAAATATTTATACATCAGAGGGTACTTTTTCTAGACTCACCTTGAATTTTATGAGTAGCATGGAGGAAATCCCACATCTGAAAGTATATGCTAACCTTCTTCTTGCAACTGTCTAGCAGAAGCATTAGTAGAAACCCTGAACAGAGTAGTAAAGCCTGAACAGTAAAAGCAACTCATTACTCAGTTCTGTCTAGTACCCTCTCTTTATACATCCAGACGTCTCGCAATTTCTGCTCTGCAGGTCTTCTGGCCACTGCTCATACTTCCATGCTCAGAATGTAACAGCCCTGACTGATGTTTGTTTCTCTAAAACACTTACCTGATATCCCATTCATCCAGCCTGCGTCTAGCCCATTGGCCCTGTCAGCTGTTCTGCTAAATCCCCAGCTGTTCCCTTTTGCTACTAGTCTACAGCTTCTTCTTTTTTTTTTTTCCTGCCTTTCCCCCGCTTTTTTTTTCTCTCCTACTGTGAATATCAGCTGCTCTTTCAGCCTGTCAACCATCCTGTACTATACAGCTTTTCTTTCTACGGCAGAGGCTGTTCGCGTATGGCAATTTAAATGTTTAAATATTGGAAATATATATGGCAGTTTAAATATCATATATCAAGAAAATGACCTAAATTTGTCCCGACTCCTCATTACAAAAATTATAACTTACTTTCAACTATGGCATTTTTCCTGCTAAACTTGCTTTGTCTTAACTTTGATGGGTTTCTTAGCTAATCTCAGCAAGAAACTCCTGTGAGCTTCTTCCCTGCTTCTGCCCAAGTCTTCCTTTTTATGTCTAAGGATCTCCTTAGCTTCTTTTAGAGGCTTGTGACAAAAGCAATAAAATTGGTATCAGTGAAGCGTGAATGGAAATTTATGGGGGAGGAAGCAACAGCTGCAAAAGAGCTGAAAGGATGATCTGTACCCATAATGAAGAACACAGTTTCCAAGCAATCAAATTGAGGAATGTCTTGTTTCTGGCAAGCCCAGGAGGCCCACACTCTGATTAAACCACAGCATAAATGACTCATTAAGGGACAAACCTGCCCTTTCACGAGTGGAGGATGACAACAAGGTTGCAGCATATCACATATGCCATTGCTCTCCTGCTGCCCAATAGGTGGTAGGAAAACAAGGAACTAGTAAGGAACTCAAGAGATGTAGTTCAAATGTTGCAGATAGATTCCCCAAATAATTGTGTTATTACAGGAAGACTTTTGCCTCCACAGTAAATGCGATACAGATTTCTGTTCTACAAACTCAAAAACTTGTAAATCACCCTAAATCACAGTGCACGCTGCCTTCCTCAGTCTTTGAAAAAATGACTACAGAGGGATAACGGAAACAATAAATTATCGATTTCTCAGGCTTTTTGGTATAGGTTCCACATCATGCAGGAGGAGAATTGATACTTTGTTGCTGAGAGAAAAGACTTGATTCAACCGGAGCTTTTGAAGGTAGATTTTCTACCAACACCCCACTAATCTTAATTGGAAAAGTTCAGTTTATTCCTTTTTTTTTTCTTCCCCTGAAACTGAGGAACACAAGGAATAATGGAAATCTAATTCTGGCCATTTGACTCAAGCCAAAGCTCAGCTTCATGCTTATTTCTTAAAAGACAGGGAATCATATGAACTGTCTTTCCTGTGGTCCCATATGCACTGAGAATTGAATAAGAGCGTTGGGGAAAAAGGTGGGCTGAGACAGCAACAAACACATTGAGAAGTGGCAGGCAACAGCTTCTTACACCACTTTTCAATACTAAGAATGCTCCTTACTACTGGGACATCTCTCCTTTAGGTCATTGCATAGTCAAGCAATGTTACATCACGAGTGGTCTTTGTCAGCTCCAATGGCAGAGATAATCAGTTTAGCTCAAAACTCCATGATTCTGACTAATTTTTATCATAAAGTTTTTAATCTAGGCTGGCTCACTTGGCTTTGCCCCAAAGGAATGGAGAGGAACACACACTTGAAGAATTTAGCTTTGTTCTCAGCTGGCTCTAGTACTGTTATTTTTTGTGTTTTACAACAAAGACAGAGACTTGATTAGTTTAAGAATACACGGAGACACAGCTTTGTTATATGAGTATGGTCTGGACATCCATTAGAAACAAATTCAAGCAAATTAGATAGCACAAAGCTAGATTACAGATAGATTTCCTTGCTCTTTAAAGGTGGTAGTGGCAGTAGGCTGATAGTTTCTTTTTGTTACTGTAGTGTTCCTTACTTGTAAGGTCTAATGGAGGTATCTATATATGTTGTATACTGTATAGTTGTATATTCTACAGGAAGACAGAAATATTTAATATTTCAGATGGTGAGCATCACTTCTTCCAGAAAGATGTTATGTGAGGAGATAGAGCTTTAACTTGCTTTTCTTAGGTGAAGGTAACTTAATGGGTAACTTAATTTATTATTAATAAATAATAAGTAAATTAAATGCTGCAATAACCTGTGCTTGAAGTAATGTAAAAGAAACACTGTTAAGTTATTTGGTTGTCTAGAGTTTGTGTTGTTAACTGCTACATATATAATGAATAACTGGGAAATCGGTGAGCATTAGGGAAGATGTATACTTACATGTTGATTTGAAAGAAGGTAGAGGGAGGTTGACAGATACTCGTTTGCAATGATTGCTTTGAAGAAGGCAGAAAGAAAGCAGAAGGGGAGGCATTCTGCCATATAGTGCAGACGTGACAAGAAATGAGAACAAAAAGACTTGAAAAGTCAAATCTATGAAAAGCTCAGGGTATACTGATGAGAGTGAAAGGAAAAGCAGTAGGCTATAGGTAATTGATAGAGCACAAAAGGGAGTTGTATTTTAAATATACTGTGCTGAGAACTGAAAATCAGACAGGCAAGTGAGCGGGAGATTGCATTTACTAAGGTGAATAATGACTAGCACGTCACCAAAGACATCAGTCAATGAGAACAGAAAGGAAGAATTTTGTGCTTTAAATGTTATCAGTGCTGCTAATCCCAAAGAACAGAAATGATGAGCAAGATCCTAACACAAAGACTCTGATACTCTGAAATAGTTTCAAAGGAAAGTGTGGTTTTGTGATCTCCGAATTGTCCCTGTTCCTCTCAACTGTGCACAGCAATTATATCTATCCTCTGTACTCATATCCAAGCTTCTTTGTAAAGTTAACATTAATTTACTTCTTGTCGTCCTCCCCAAGGGTGGAAGGAAATGTCTATGGTTGTTTTTCAGTAATTTTCTCATTTATTATAAAAATGAGTAAGCTGAGGTGAGAAATTTCAGGAGACAATGAAAGAGTAACAGAATTCAGGTGAAGCAATAGTGGAGTTTGATTTGATCCCTGACTGTGCCAGAATTCCTGTGTGATATGGGATTAATCATTTACGCCCTTCCCAGACTGGGTGACTTGGGCAAGTTCTATGCCTTACCTTAGACTTTAAGACCCTCTTAGATTCTTGATTTGGTGATTACTCAAACAACTGTAGATTAAGACATGGTTTGTATGCTATGCTAAGTGGAATGGTGAAAAACTGAACCCTTAAAAATTATCAAACATATTTCACTAATTTTTCTAAGTCATGTTCAGCTCATAGGTATCTGTGAGGTAGATGGATGTCTAGAGGTAGGTATTGGTTATAATGGGAGCTTGCACCAAAGAAGACTGAGTATGACTAAGGGAATTTGGAGTTGCTTGTCTGACCAAATGCTGATGTCTAGTTTGGGATGAGTTGAATTGCTTCACTGAATTTCACTGAGTTTTTAGAGTTGGAAGGGACCATATAGATCATCTAGTCCAACTCCCCTGCTGAAGCAGGATTACTTAGAGCATGTTACTCAGGACTGCATCCAGGTGGGTCTTGAAAATCTCCAATGAAGAGGACTCCACAACCTCCCTGGGCAGCCTGTTCCAGGGCTCTGTCACCCTCACCGTGAAAAAGTTTTTTCTCATATTTGAGTGGAA
>KZ505841.1:433441-451630 GCA_002844005.1 Limosa lapponica baueri
CCTCACCAGCTGTGTTAGGAAGTTGTCTTCCATGCACTCCAAGAATCTCCAGGACTGTTGCCTCTCTGCTGTGTTGTATTTCCAGCAGATATCTGGGAAGTTGAAGTCCCCCATGAGTACAAGGGAGAGTGATCGCGAGTCTCTGCCAGCTGCTTGTTTGACTATCCTGACAAGGACTCAACTTAACTGTAACAGCAGCGTAAGAGTGCAGTTTATATGCAGGCATTGTCTATCCCTTGAGCTTGATTCAGTTGCCCACGATTAGGGACCTAGTGCTGTTCTAGATTCCTTGGCAATAAATGCCTGACTTTTAGGTGCCTATGCAGAAGATGCCGAGCTTTGGAGTCATAGCTGCCAGTCTCACTGATCCCAAGTGGCACTTACCTGCCTCAGTTTATATAGCTGGTCTAGCACCTAAAGTTAGGAGAGCTAAATTCACCTTCAGTATTTTTGCTCTCTACAATTTCATTTTTTTATCCAATGGAGATTTGTACACATTTATTAATATTTTTTTAAAAGTGAATAGCATAAGATTTGAAAGGTTCACGAAGAAATCAGTAATTCTATTTCATGTTAAGTATATCAACAGTGAAGATAAAATTTTCCGCATGCATGGGTCAATGAGTGTAACACAAACTACTGAACTGTTGTTAAGTAAGTATGAGCTCCTGTGTGCATTGAATAAAGCAATAGTTTTCTGAGAAAAATTGTATGTTATTATGAAATTAAAATTACTAACATAATACATACTGGCAAATGGTAAATTCATATTGTGAAGAAACCTTCATTAAGGCTATTTCAAAGGTTAACTCTAAAACAATTCTAAACTCCTTTATATTTTAAATGTAGTGGTATTTATTTTTCAGTAAGTAAATCCCCAAAAGTATAGAAAGAAATTTACCCATTAATAGGCTTCTTGTTACATGTCAAGAATTGGAATTTACTCTTGATGTTACATAGAACGCATAAACTCATACCACAGACGAACTACTGAGCCCTGAATTATTTAGTATGCTGTAATTATTCTGCTCAATTTCCCTTCAACAGAAAACATTTGGATGCCTGAG
Organism: Limosa lapponica baueri; assembly: GCA_002844005.1. Taxonomy (NCBI): domain Eukaryota; kingdom Metazoa; phylum Chordata; class Aves; order Charadriiformes; family Scolopacidae; genus Limosa; species Limosa lapponica. The sequence goes on from KZ505841.1 coordinate 434,509, forward strand.
AGTATGGTACGACCCAATAACGAAGTATGAGTTTAATGAGTTTAATTTTCTTCTGGTCGAACTCAGATGGAAGAAAATTTTCTTTTTGAAAAAATGTGATTACGTAAGACTAAAACATTTCCCTGTAACATCTCACTGTAGCAAGAAAATATACACAAATTACTGAAATGCTTCTGCACTATAAAAACCATGCAGTTTCAATATTATAATTTTGACACATTATGTCTTTCAACATCCAGATAACACAATATAGTGCTGCATGAATATTTGCATTAACTCTGAACCTAAATAATATACCTAAGGGAATTAGCACAAGCTAATTTAGTAGCGTAAGGGTCAACAAAGTGAAATAGTTCAATTTTGGGGGAAAACAAAAATTTGTTTTCAATTAGGTATTTTATATGTATGATTTTTTTTTTCCAGAGAAAATAATAGCATAATTTTTTAACTGTCAGCTATTGACTTCAATTTTTTCTTACAGTAATTTTAAAGTAGTGACTTTTTTTCTGGAATAGAAGTTTTGAAATTTACCACACAAAAAAGTGAAATAGAAATTCCTAGAAGAAAAGAGTGTCTATGACTTAAAAATAGACAGCTGACTTTTCAGATTGTCAGAGAATGTTGTAATATAGAAAAGGAAGAAAATAGCTTCACAGTCTGAAGACTATCTTGCAGATTGTCCCCCACTATTGAATTCTTCCTTAACATCTGTTGAATCCTTTTCTATATTTTAAAAAATAGAAACATATAATCTAGAAAATCTATATAAAAATAAGCATACTTTGAAAATGCAGTTCCCAGCTGTTCATATCTCATTAAACTACATGCCCATTAAAATAACATAATTATATCTAAATAATTATTTCTATTAATTTCCACCACTTATTTGTGAAACTTATGTCTAGCAAATATAAATATAAAATATTGATAAATATAAATTAATTATAAATATATATTTTTATAAAGTATCAATATAAATTAAATATTAAATATTTATAAATATAACAATTAAATATAAAACTAGACGAGTAATAAGCAAACCAGCAATGGAGGGCTGAGTGGCCTAGTCAGCAAGTCGTAGCGCTGAAATAGCCACACATTGACTAATAATGTCACATGGGGATTTGGGGAATGAGTGATGCAGTCACGCTAGAGTTACTGCTGGGACCTGATAAGGCAAAGACTAAAGCTGTGGTGGCAGGGACAGGATATTATGGAAGTTTTTGATCATTGGAGAGCACTTAGGACTCAAATCCATAGGAAATGAAAAATCATTTTTGTAACATTTTGGAATGCTTCTTTATTCTGTGGTTCTCTGAGGATATACGAACATTACATGAAGTGTCTTGTCTCAAGTCATTCATTACAGCATGTCAACACTGCAGACTTGTGTCAACCTTTCAAGGGTGTAGAGAAATGTCATCTCTGGTAGATGTAATTTTATTAACAGAAAGCTCTACTATTAATAGAGTAGGTCATTAAAACAAATGTCATCTGTTATTTAGCCCTATGGATAAATCTGTAATTTTCCCTTAATTCATGAAACTGCGTTCATACTAGGAGTCATTTTTCTATACATAATGCAAATATATTAGTACTCCAGTAAAATTTAGCATAACTTCCCTCAGAAGCGAATTTAAATACTCTGCTTTTCTAACTCCTTGAAAAACTTTGTTGACTGCTGATGGAATAAGCTCACAACGGTGAGTTTTTTTGATCCTGCAAAGGCAGAGTTGGGGTTCAGTCTAACTGTCATACAGAAGTGAGCTGATAGCAATCTGCAAATATAAACCCCAGCTTTTTTTTTTTTTACATTTGTTAAATTGCCAGTTTATACATTTGAGATTAAACATAATAATGATATGGAAGAGTTTCACATTTTATTCTGGTAAACTCAAGCCAGTGTTTTTGGTTTTACTGCTTACACAGCTCCTGCCTTGCTAATCAAGTACAGGAAATGGCACTGACCTGTCAAAGGAATGCTTACCTTATTTGTCTCTTGAGAATAGCTAATCGTTTGTAGAGAAGGGCCAAAAGCAGCCCTTAAATAAGAGTCAGAAGAAGATTTGAATCTGAATCTAAATCCTTTAGGAAGGATATTCTGGTGCAGTCTCAGGTGTAAGGTATTCAAGAAGACTGAGTCTTTAAAGCATGGGGAAAACTCAGACAGGACTTGAACTGAATAGAGAAGGAAACTGATTTCTTAGCATGAAGTGCCACCATTTTCACATCCTTGAAATAGATATTTTATTGACTAGTAGTTTAACTTGACTTAAGTTATGCGTTATTTGAAAGTACCTAACATACAGACATTCCACGCCTTTATTTTTGTTTATTCTTATAATTGTTTTTCTAGACTACTAATGCAGAGCATAGTATCCCAATTTGTTTTTTAAGAGATGTCAAATAATAAAAACATACTTCTATGTAACCTTATCTTGTCTTGGAATAGGATAACACTGGAGTATAGCAGAATGTCCTCCAGCAATCGCCAGGGAAATTTTCTGGCATGTTGGCCTGTATCAAAACAGTGCAGAGCACCTCCAAGGCATGAAGATCTTGAGCAAAATTGCAACAATGAGTAAATATAACAAACTGGATCTAAGAAATAATCTCTGAGCTAGATACCTACCATTTCCATTCTGTTTGCTTCTGTAGGTAGGTTTTGTAAGTATGTGCTAGGGAGACCAAAGTTAACTTTAAAGAAAATAAAAAAAATCTTTCTAATCAGGGTGTTTTGAATAGCTACCAGTTGGAAGTATTTAGTCTCTTTATTATCCTATTGGATTTCTAGGTGAAAGGGCTGCTGGAATCATCCTTCAAAGAATTAGAACAGGGTGTTTGCCTCCTGTGCCTTCAGGCATGCCCAAGATAGTTTTCAACTTGCCTCTGTTTTCTGAGCTTTCATGTTTCCATCACAGAGTTAAACATTATGCCAGAGAACATCTGTCCCTTATTTGTGCTTTCATTATTTTGTACTTTGATTCCATTAGAAATTTTACCTGATGACTCTGGAGATGGTATTATCAGTGTTAGCTGATATAACAGTTTGTTACTGTGGCCTCTTCTTGCCAACAGTTCTTCCCCATACTTGTACTCCCATTTCTGAATCTATGCCTATGTTTTAACAAATTTTGTCTTCTATATGGAACACCACTTTCAGAAATACTTTGTCATCTGGTATAACTGGGCTATATGCTATAATATTGATTTCCTTAAATTTAGTAGCAAAAACTTTTGCTCATTGTCTTAGTTTTCTTATCATTAGCTCCTTTTCTTTTGTATGGAAACAAAAGGGGAAAGAACTCTTGAAAGCTCAAGAACCAACTTACAATGGGCAAGGGAGTAAAGAATTTTATGTGCTTAAGAGTTACAGGTATTTGTACTTCTCTGCACATGTTTGGGCCATTTCTTCTGAATCCTGAAACCACAGTCATTTTGTGGTGCAAGAGACTCATTCCTCAAGCATCTTCTACCTAGATCCTGGTAAATGAGATTGTAAAGCAAATTGTTCCTCTATTAATTCTCCTGTATTGAGTTGGTGTGGTTTTTTTTACAGTTAATAACAGTTTCTGGCACACATGAATTTCAGGCTTGCTTGAAGCAACGTTGGACATGCTCTTTGTACTCCCCTTTTTTCCTGCTAAGCTCCTTCCCTGCTTTGCAAGGCAGCCTACCTTGAGAGATGACGGAAGAGAAAACTCCCAGTTCATATTACTGTGGCTGTATTTCACGTAGTCAGTGTCACTAAGCAGCAGTAGAAGGGCTACCCAACAAGCTGGGGCACAACACAGGTGCTGAGGATGCCCAGAACACAGGTAGTAACACCCTCCCTGACCAGAGGGCAGTCCTGCTGCACCTCAACACACCAGGGTCTGGGGCACTTCAACACCGGGGCTGTCAGCAGTTCCAGACAAGGCACAGGAGTGAATTGGGTCCATCCAGTGAGTCCAGAGAGGAGATGAGGCCAGAGGTAAGACTAGAGACAAGGATACAGCAGGGTTCATCCACAGGACAGAAAAACATAGTTAAGGCAGGAGTGGCTGCCCAGGCCTGACCTTAAATAGAGCTCTTGGGAATTTTGGGGGGGGGGGGGGAGGATCACAGGTGACTGTTAGTCAGGGTCATTAAGGCCAATTAGTGACACTTGCCCATTGTGGCACTGCCTGGGACTTGATTCTCACAGGTTCTAAGAAGGTGCAGTGCCCTCTGACTCCAGCTGGAGCCTCATGTCTTTACCAGATTTCTGAGAAGTGCTTCTGATTAAAAAAAAAAAAAAAATCTGTTACAGTAATTCAGGTAACTTGTCATATGAAATGCAGATGAGGTCTGTCATATTGAAAAACTTTGATTGATAAACCACGTGAAGTTAATGAGGAACAAATAAGGTGACTTAATCAAGATATTTTAATGTCGTTAACTTTGCATTTATTTGATATAGTCAGTACTACATTCACAGAAAATATTTTTTGTATGTGTCATTTTGTGGTGTTCCTAAACTGTAAGCAGTGACCATGACAGACAAATTGATCTTTTCTTTAGTTTCTAACTGCCTGGGGTGTGTCTATGTTATTACATGGTTATCTTAAAAATGGGGATGTAAATATGTAGGTACCTTCAAATGCTGGCCTGGTTATAATAGAAAAAAGAAAGTAGGAACAACAAGGCAAGTATAGACACTTACAAAAAATGGGCATTATGTGAGCAAATAACTATGCTTTTGTTTCTGAAAGGGGTTTTCTTGCCAAAAACTTCAGCTGGATGCAGTTTAATAACTTTTTATATCTATACGAATGATCTTGTTGCAAAATGTAACTTTCATGCCAGGGTGTTGAAAAAGTAATTTTCAAGGATGTGTTTGTGTGCAGTGGCCAATTTTTTTTTTTTTTTAAAAGGACTTACTGTAATGAACATTAGTAACCGGTATTGTACACCTCCCCATTAACCACATCGCAGCTTCACAGTCCTTTCTCAACAGTCTTAACAATCCCCTTAATGCATGAGTGTTAGTAGTCAATGAAGTACTAATACGTGTTGATGTAATCTCATTTTGGATTTTCTTGGCTAGCACACTGTCCACTTCGGTGCAACTGTGTCGACAGCACTGAAAATTGGTTTAACATGGTGTAGTCAGCTCAACTTACAACTGAAAACAAACGGAGTTCTGGAAGCTTTCAGAAAGTCAGCTGACCATCCAAAGATGCACAAAGATGACCAGCCAACATGGTCTGACTGGAGTAATTTGTGGTTAGTATGGCTTCCTACCTTTCCCTGTGTCTGCAAACCATGGTAGGTGAAAAATAAGAGCTTGGGAAAATGAGCTGAAGAGTTGCTTTTGCAATTGCTACAGAACACCAGGGCAGGAAGGTTTGTGTCTGATTAGCTTGTGGACTGAGGAAAGCAGAGAATTGTCTAGCTGGAGGAAGAAAAAACCACAGGCTGCAGAAGAGTTTCACATTTGTGATAGCAGTGACCAGATAGCAGTCTGCCTACACAGCACAGGCTCAGGCACAGAAATAAGTTACTTCTCATATCCACTCTCTTCTTTCAGTAGCTTTAGTGAAGATTTCTCACCCAGTAAAACAGCAAGAGTTGGGTTTTTTTTTGCCTTACACTTCTGAAAATGGAGGCAAGAAAGGATTAAGGCAGACATGGGGAAGGGGCAGTAGAAAGAATAGAGAGGCCAATGACGTGCTGAGCTCCTCATCTTGTCCCCTTCCTGTCCCTCAGCACTACAGTGCCTTCCAAAGGTTGGGTATATGCTCGTTGTTGTATGTAACCCATTGTTAGAGGTTGAGGAAGTGCAGTGGTGGTAAGGAGGGAAGCAACATGCCATAGTTACCTGTCATGAGACCTGACAGTTACTTTCAGTACTGATTACTTGTTTTTCTGAAGTTAAAGTTCATTAGTCTTTGCTATGCGTAAATATTTCAGAAATACAATCTTTGCTTCTAGCAGATTTTCTGACGGATTTTACAGGCTTATTCTTGATTTGGGGCTCTTACCTTGGAAAGTGATAAAGATTCCGCTTCGAAGTTGCTAAAAATCCTTTTTGGAATGATCATTGGGAGTACTCATGATTTGGCTACTCCATATTTATTTGTGTTTATTTAATAACAAAATTACTTAATTTGCATGATTTGCAAATGCCATATTCAGAAATTACTGGTTAGTGAAATATTTTGAGAAAGGTTGCCATAGCTGATTTTTAGTAAAAAATTCAAGAATCATCTCCTAAAGTTTCAAAAACAGATCAGAAAAATTATATGAGAGGTATCACTAAATATAATCTAGGTAAAAGAACAACCACTTAATAGACTTTTCTATTAAAGATTCCACAATCAAGAGTTCTTTTACTTTTAAACTGTTTTTCAACACAGAACATAGCAATTTTTTAAAAGTATTGTCAGTCAAAATTACTAAATACTGCTGTACACGTAGAAAAAACATTTGACTGGGCTGGCAGAAAATAATTACTATAAAAACCTATTGCTACACAATACATTTTTCCATTCCTCCTCTCAACAGGCAGAATCCAATTGTTCATGTTCTGTCTCTAACATTCAGAAGCAGAATATCCCACATATTATCATGACTTTCAGCTCTCTCACAAACCCCACTGTAAGGGTGCATTAGTATTGCTGTCCTTCAAAGTCCTTAATAACTTTACCATATTGTTGTTGCTCTTCTGAAAAAAAGACCCAAGCCTCAAGGCATACTACAGAATGTTTAGGGATTTTTACAGTGCAAGTGGTGCTTGTGTTAAAATTATCTAACTCTGTTCATTTTTACTGTGTCCTTGTCAATACTACGTATTTCTCCTGCTTGGCAGAAGGCGGCTGAGACTCCTAGTTTATTGATACTGACATTTTCCCTCATTATTGTTTTCTTATTTTCCTGATTTCCTTATTGAGAAAAGAAGATCAATCCTATAGCTTTTACTTTCTTTATGTCCTTAAGTAGAAGCACAGAGAAATTTGGATAAGGATTCTCTGTACTGTAATTCACGTAAAATGCATATGTTTTGTTAGTATTTATGCGACCGTGTAGAGGTCCACTTAACAAAAAGAAAAAAGTATGTAAAAAAAAATAAGCATACATACAGAGTAAGAATAGGTGAAAATTTTATATCATCTACTTTGTACAAGTAAATAACAGTATTTTTTTAAATGTAGGACATTTTGGGTTGCTAAGCCTTGAGTTTCCATTTATTCTTTAAAGTTCAGTTGTGGACTATAGCATATTATGTGTCTTAGAGCAAGAAGCAGCCTACACTGGAGGTTATTTTTGTGTAATAAGTCAACAATTACAGAATTATCTCATTTGATTTCTGTAAGTGTTATTTTAGTTAAATCTCTATTTTTAGAAAATGTTGGAAGTTGTCAAACTTGTTTGATGTGTAAAAATTTTATACTTAACCTAGTTCTATCAAATAAAACATACAAACAAGTGCTTTTAAGCCTAAGAGAACACTAGCAATGCCAGATAAAATTAGCAATGCCAGGTAAAACCACTGGGATATTTTAAAATCGGCATGTAGAATGTGAATTAGAATGCCATGCAACGCTTCCATTGCTCCTGAATGCTTGACTGGCCTGCCTTCTGGGCAGTTTGTTTACCTGCCTGCCTGAGGCTTGGAGCTCCTGCACTGCCCGCTAACTTCACGGCAGTAGAAGTAAAAACTTCCCATGGAAGTAAGAACTTCCCAGGTTTCTGGATGGACAAGGTTTCCGGGTTCCTGTGCTTCTTAACTGTCAAGACTTCAAAGGTTTGTGGCTGAATATTAAGAAACTTCTGCTGTTATTTCTTTCAAAGAGGCAATGGGAGGGTTGGCTTTTCTTTTTAATGTGTTCTCTCCCTTATGTGTTCTCGAGTTCGTCTCCCAGGGAATATTTTGAATATTTAACTTGCTTTTCAACTAAAATAAGCAGATTTATTCATAGGTAGGGATAGTTCTCGTGCAGTTAAATCATGTACAGGAAGAGCAGAATGATGAATTTGTGGTGCTGCACATCAGCCCAGATAGATGCATTCTCTGGAGGCTGCAGGACTGTTATGTGCATGACCCTGACATGCGCAGGATACTTGATGGTAGGATATGTATTCAGCTGCTGTGTGGAACAGACTGCAGAATCTGATCAGTGCTCAAGTATTATGTTGGCAGAAATGATCAGTGACAGTGACAAGCTCTAAATCTCAAAAGTTTCTTAACAAAAATGGCAAGAGGCCTGTTTTTGCCAAATAGTTTGCTTACATACAAATAATAGATAATCTCCTGCTGTCCTTTTTGCTGATACATAGCCTCAAGACAAGGCAGCATCAAACCTCTACAAACTTAATTACTTGTAGTATGTATGTACACTTCTGTGTAAATACAGCTGTAGCACATACATTCATATATGAACACATTTTCTTCTGAACTTCTTTCCAGGGTTGATTTCTTTCTGCTGCTAGCATGGCAAAAGCATGTAAGTATCACCTACTTTTTTTCAAATCTTAAAAAAAAAGGCAGCATTATCTGCAAATAAAAGTCCTGGTATCCTTGTGGCTAAAAGGATTCCAGGGTTTCAATAAAGAAAATAGTGCCCTCTCTAGTTATTGTTGAAATTATTAATGTGTTAAGGATTTTTTTGTCTCTTGTAGGACTTCTTTCCTATTGCCAGAAACAGTTTGGTTTGCGTATGAAATATTCTGTCTCTCAATTTCTTATTCTATAGGTCACTTGTTTTACACCCATCTGTGACATAGGTTAATAAATTACATATTTAAAAGCTTTTCTGTACCAAAAATTCTTATTGTAATATTTTAAATTTATTTTCATAATGGTGGTTTGACTCTGGTTTAAACACTGAGTTTCAGCTGTTGTCATTTGTTTAAGGTTGTGGTACAGTCCCTGGTGGAAATCTAGAAAAGTAAGTTTCTTAGGTAATACCATTTTAAAAATTGAATGCAGGTCTTCCTCCAAAACAAAAGCAGTCATCCATACAGGACTTTGAAATAACAAATGAAGAGATGTTAGTGATGTTGTTTTGAACTGGGTGTTTGCTGATACGGGAAAGAAACAATGCAACAAAACAGACAAGATGCTGAAGTCTGATATGATCATGGAAAGTACCTAAGGAGGAAAAAAAAAAGTGTGAAAGAAAGGTTGACGTTGGAAGAGATGACTAAAGGCTTTGAACTGTAAAGCAGATGAAAGTGTACGGAAAAATACCTGACTCTGCTATTTGTTTCTATTCTTACCACAATAACCTTAAAGATCTTGAATTTTGGCAGGTCACCCAGACCTGACTGGTGCATACAGAGTAGATTAATTTTAGTCTTGAGATAAAAGTCCTCCTGTTTTTGAATAAAAATTACAAAGCATAGGGCAGGGAGGTGCCCCAAGAAGTCATCTAGTACACCTTCACTTTAAAAGAAATTCAACTGTAAATAAGGTGATCGTGCCCCTGTACTCAGCTCTGGTGAGGCCCCACCTCGAGTACTGTGTCCGGTTTTGGGCCCCTTACCATAAAAAAGACATTGAGGTGCTGGAGCGGGTCCAGAGAAGGGCAACGAAGCTGGTGAGGGGTCTGGAGAATAAGTCTTATGAGGAGTGGCTGAGGGAGCTGGGGTTGTTCAGCCCAGAGAAGAGGAGGCTTTAAGGGGAGACCTTATCTCTCTCTACAACTGCCTGAAAGGAAGTTGTAGAGAGGCGGGGACTGGTCTCCCAAGTCACAGGTGACAGAACAAGAGGAAATGGCCTCAAGTTGTGCCAGGGGAGGTTCAGGTTGGGTACTAGGAAAAATTTCTTCACTGAAGGGGTTATCAAGCATTGGAATGGGCTGCCCAGGGAAGTGGTTGAGGCACCATCCCTGGAGATACTCAAAAGACGAGTTGACATGGTGCTCGGGAATATGGTTTAGTGTTGTGGTTTTTTTGTTTGTTTGTTTGCTTTTTGGTCAGAGTTAGGTTTATGGTTTCACTAGATGATCTTAAAGGTCCCTTCCAACCTAGGCGATTCTGTGATTCTGTATTCCTGATATTTATATCACCAACAGATAGAGTTATGAGAGCAGCATATGCAACCAATCCTTGTGCCCGTATGAAGACACGTGATCACCTGTGAATGCCCATCATGACTGGACGGCTGTTTTTTTGAGTCACAGTATAATATTCTCAAGTAAGTCCATAACAAGGTATTGGAAATACCCTGGCCAGAAGCTTAGGGCACATCTGAGATAATTTTCTTTTTTTTTTTAAAGCTTCCAACAACACATATTTCACAGCCTCCTCAGCAGTCTACCAGTTTCTGTTCGTGTGTGAAAGTGTTTCATAATACCCAGCTGCCTCTTCTCTCACCTTGAAAGTGGTGCTTGGTTCAGTGTTCAGGCACTGAGAGCTCTTCACCCAGAGATAACTTCTGCACTGCTGTTTCACAGCTCATGAAAGTGTGTGCTCGTACCATGGCTTTTCAGGGCCAGGGGGGAATGAAGGGAGACCAATGTGAAAATGAAGTCCTTTTAAAGAGGGCTTTTACTTCACTATTCTGTGGACATCTAATTTAGGTGTAACTCAGAGCACCCAGGTTTGAAAGCCTTATTGTCAGTAGGAAGAGATAAGCATTTTTAGAGGCAGCTTGCATGCTTAATTAGGTGGGTGATATGTGCTATTACTCCTAGAGGTCATTACAATTACCTTTTAGCATTTTTGGTTGTACCTTCATGGATGACTGCAAACATAGGTGAATTCCTCTCTCTGTGGTCTGAGCTGTCTGTAACCATGTCAGCCTTGCAGGAAGAACAAGCTTTTGTGCAGTTCAAATTATCTGGTGCTTTGTACTCAGAGTAGCTTCAATGTTTTTTTGGTTGGAGCTTGCTTTACGTGGCCTCGTGGAGAATGAACACCCTTGGTCTGCTTGTACCTACTGCGGAAGGCATGTCCTTTGATTTAATCACTCTAACCAATACACCATCCTCTTCAAAAAGTTGCTGACTGGGAATTTTTCTTTTTGTGTAGGTACAATTCATTCCATTTTGCATTTAGTTCTTCACATTTTTTCCATCTTATTGCTTCCCCAGTTTTTGCAGTCCACTTGTAGCTAAAAAAGTACTGGTAGCTAAATAAGTACTGGTAGCTCCACTATTGATGGACAGAAATTTCGTAATGTATCTTTTGTTCCTTAAACCAGAGATTAAATTACAATTTTGAACTGAACTGGAAATGAAAGAGATCCTGTTTCTTTTCTAGGGCTTTTAGAAAACATAAACACTTTCAGATGAAGTGGAACATAATTTGCTGCCTGTAAATATGTGCAGGTGAGTAAGCTACTGCCTTTTAATTGTGCAGCCAGGGATGGAACTGTTGTCTTGTACTCTTCTTTATTTTAACTTTTTCTGAAGAATGAATGTTGGGAAGAAATTGAATGTAGAGAGGAAAAGGGTGAGAGAGAAAGGAGGAAATAAGAGGCAGACAGTGTTCTATAATTTATCTCCGTAGTAAGAATAAAGCCATGTTAGTGACCAGACTTTTGTCTGAGCTTCTGGGAGCCATCTAATATTATGCTTATTATCAGAAAACAATTCTGTTAAAGCATTTTAAAAAATTATCAGTCCTGGGCTGCATTAGGAGTAGTGTTGCCAGCAAGCAGGTGAAGGCAGGTGATTCTTCCCCTCTCCTCAGCGCTGGTGAGGCCACACCTACAGTACTGTGTCCGGTTCTGGGCTCCCGGTACCAGGAGACACTGAAATACTGCAGAGTGATCAGTACAGCATGAAGATTATTATGGGACTAGAGCATCGCTCACGTGAGGAAAGTCTGAGTCAGCTGGTACTGTCTAGCCTGGAGAGGAAAAGGCTTGAGGGGAATCTCATCGCCTACCTGAAGGCAGGGTGTAAAGAAGGTGAAGCCAGGCTATTTCCAGTGTTGCCCAGTGGCAGGACAAGAGGCAATGTTTCAGTTCTCACAAACTGAAACACAGGATATTCCTTCTGAACATCAGCAAAAACTTTTTTACTGTGAGGGTGACAGAGCACTGGTGCAGGTTGCCCAGAGGGGTGAGGAGTCTCCCTCCTTGAAGACATTCAAAAGCCATCTGGGCAGCTGGCTCTAGGCACCTCTGCTGGAGTAGAGGGGTTGGACCAGAAGACATCCAGGGGTCCTTCCAGCCTCAACCATTCTGTGATTAAGAATCAGACTACTGCTGTTTTGTAAAATTCTGTGCGTTGAAACATTAGAGAAGAAAGCAAGTACCAGTAACATTCAGAAATGCTACCATCTTGTGGTGCCTGGAATGACCAAATATATAGATAGCACTCACACAGTCATAACATGTAATGTCTACATACCTGCAAAAACAAGCTTTCAGATTAGTTTTGTGGTTCCTTAGCACTATTGTAGTGATTTCTTTCAGTAGATTAGGTTGTTTTGATTTCGAAATGAAAACCTTCTAATTGCTTTGCAACAAATTATTATAAAAGATTACAGGTGAGCTGTGGCTTAGTGGCATATAAAAGACTTGTTTATGAAACAAAAGGCAGTTTTGAAGGGTTCTATGACCCTCAGGAAGACCCTCAAAGCAGAACAAAAAAGATTATTTGGTGTGGAGAGCTTACAATTGATGTGTTCCTTTTAAGGTTATATGGTAATATGAATGTAGGGACTTGATAGCAGTTTATGTTGTTTGTAATGCTCGGTAAAGACTTTGTCCCCATTGATTTTACCAGCATGCTTCAGTGTCGAATGACATCTAACTGTTCTAAGTATCACTCCCCCTGGCACTAAGTATATTATGCCTTTATCTGTTTACATTATCATTCTCAATTACGGGAGAGATTTTCTTTATTTCATTAGAGAAGATAATTAAAAGTATATTTTACAAAAAATGTATATAGCTTGAGGTTCTTGATCGCAATGTATAGAAAATTAAGCCAAAAGCTTCCAATATTACAGGTTAATGTGATTTATAGTTAATATAAAATTATTGTGATGGGTCTTTGTTTCACTTGCTTTATGTGCAGAATAATTTATTGAAAGCAGTATGCTGTATCAGGTGCAGTATTTATCATTTAAGTACATTATTATATCTACAAAATTCTGTTAGAAGCTTTTTCTGTAGCCTCATATACATAAAAATGATGCCTACTTGCTAAAAATGATTGTTACCTATAGAACTTGAAGTGTTTTTCTTGAGATTAGTAAATGATGGTAGCAAGTTTATATGAATAGCATAACAAATATTACTGTTCTTTTAAAATCAGGCTATGAACAAGTTATAGGGCTCCAAGGATCTGTCTGTGAAACATTTCTTTGATAACATTGTATGAATACTTCCATACATTCTTTATATTCATACATACTTTGTTTTATGAATATTTTATGCTTATGGTCAGTTCTGTTATGTAACTTTTTTCTGGTTGGCATATGTGCAACTGAATAAGCTACTGACGTTTAATTGTGCAGCCAGGGATAGTACTGTTGTCTTGTGCTCTTCTTTATCTTAACTTTTTTCTGAAGAGTGAATGTTGGGAAGGAGTTGAATAAAGAGAGGCATAAAGGAGGAAATAACAGACAGACAGTGTTCCATAGTACATCTTCATAATAAAAATAAAGCCAGATAAGTGACCAGACTTTTGCCTGAGCAAACCTCTCTAAATGTTGGAAGCTTAATTGAGTGTATTGATATCAGCAATTATATAGGGATAGTCATCATACAGCTTGATGTTATGCATTGTTTAGGGGATGCATGTGAGTGTATTTATATAAAACTTTAGATGGTAGGAAAAATACAAATGCTTCATTTACAGTAGCCAGTTCAGAGCTGTCTCTGTACCATGTCACAATCTGAAAATTATTCGTATTTTGGAAATGAGATCCCGGTTCATAAGATGAGCTCTACATGAGCCCTACTGTTTCATGTGTTAGAAGACCACAATACAAATAATTGGAGAAACCACTATATTCAAGAACCACGAGTAACTGATCCTTCCGTTTCTTGACACTGGGACACCCAGAAACTGAAAACTCTTAGCAAGCTGTAAGAAGTTCATTGCCTCAGTCAAAGGAGATCTTTGGTGATCTACAGTCACATGTTGAATTGAGACCATTGGAATTCCTTGGGCCCTCCTCGAACCCGTATTGCGGTCAGTATTCCTCCTAGTCCACGAACAGCCTATTCTTAAGAGTAAGAACTTGGGAGACTGTTTTTTCCAGGGAGCTCTGCTTATCTCACTCCAAGTTTGGAAACTTTGTGTCTGATGGGAGATCTCAATATGCCGTAGGTGTATGTAGTATGCCGGATGTATTATGCTGGATATCATATGCTGTCCAGTTCTGTATGCTTGTTTTATTTACCAGCTTCTAGATCTCAAACGGCCAATTTCCAGCGGTTGTGTCAGGTCTTGTCACACACCTGTCGTAACTTGGAATGGCAGAGGCCCCATTATGGATTTTGAGATCACTGCATCATCAAGGCTTACAGACCTCACACCTTGATGATCATAACCGAGTTTGTTTGTTAGTCAAATTGTTTCTTATGTTAGATAATGAGCTTTTATGGGGTGTGCCTGGCTTCTGTTACGTGCTTGTACAATAGACCAATACTGGTTTGGTCAGTTGTCATGTTTCAGTGCATTACAGGAGTCATAGCAGTAGTAGCAGCGGTAGTAATAGCACATGCCGAAAACCAAGAAAAAGTAAGTGTCATGTATGGGAAAAAGCTAACCATGCAAGTTTGTAAAATGGGCTCCAAATGAGGCAAGAATTATCTTAATATGATTGCTATTTTGCTCATCCAGATAAAAGATCATATGAATTCAGGGAAATATACAGTAGAAAGACTTTCCCGCACATAAGTGTGGACTTGTTTGATTTTTGAAAGTAATCAGATATGTACAATCAAAACAAGTATATCCAACAGGTGTGCTAATATTATATTCTCTGATCTGCTTCTGCCTGTGAAACTTAAAGCACCTTTTAACAAGCTTAAGGTGTTCAGCAAAAGCTGGAAGTTATATTAATTTCTGTCCTCTTTTCATGAGAACTCTATTTCAGGAATACTAAAATTGGTAAGTAAAGGAAGAGGTTATGTGCCAGCAGGGATGAGTGTTTGCAAATCATTTAGTCTGTGTAAGTTCTGGCGTCAGGTGTGAAAAAATAACGACCACTAAGTACGACAACTGTATTTTGACATTGAATGTTTATTTTCCATAAAAATCTGAAATTGAGTAATTAGATATTACATAGTATAATTAACAAACATTGAACTGAAGTCCACATGCAGTGCTTGTGCAGTATTTTGCTTGTGTTTTTGACTGCCCATTTTATATTAATGTTTATGACATTTTGCATCTAATGATTTATGCATTCTAAAACTAGAATCAGTATTTTGATCTAAAGGAGTAAAATTTTCCACTAAGTTAAGATACTGGTGGCTTAGACAAAACTAATTTGAAACAGTGAGAAATTTAAAATAAAAATTTGCATGTGTGAGCCCTCGAAGTAATATGAGCAGATGCAGAGCAGCTTGTACAATGCACATAACAGTTGTGGCTCTGAAGAGATAAATTCTATCACAGTAAGACTAATTTGATTATCTAATGTTTTTAGAACAAATAATACGTACTAGATTTTGTTGAAATAATTGCAGAAGTATATTTGAAATTTACTTTTTATATTGTGGAGTAACTTTATTTGTATGCTTTATAAACGTATTTCACCAGAAACTACATTCTTGTATATCTCTCTTGTCAAAGGAATATAGGAATGTGCAGGTTCATGCATGAAATACAGAGGTTCAGATATAATTTCTGGATTAAACCCTTCATTCACCAGATGCATCTTCTGATGCTTGAAAGTTGCAGTAATTTGCATAACATCCTAAAAAATAAATAATTCAAGTAAAGTGCAATATGCCATTTCAGCCTGTATCAGTGAAAATATGATGCAGTTACTGAATATAGATCATACAATCTTACTATAGAATCTTCTGAGACAGAATGATCTAATTCACAGGTGCAGTGAAACCTAAATCTAAATGCAACTTTTATTAATTTCTCTATCAAAGTCACATGCAAGCTTGCAGGTTTCTGTTTCAAAATAAGCATTTTCTTTAACTTTCATTAGTGCAGTTGATCACAAAATCTGTAGTTTGTGGGACACTTGATGATGCTCTGCAGAGAGCTGGCTGTTTTTATGGTACTGGATCTCCCCTGATTTCCAACTGCTAAACTTCATTTAAGACATTAAATACCAATATGTTAAGTGCCTCCCTGTTTTATTTTTCTGTGTAAGCAGTTGCTCTACAGCAGTTATTCAAATGGCAATTAATGAACAAGTTGGTCTGCACACAATAGTCAGTGTATGAGAGCAGAAGTGGTATAAAAATAATCTCATTTAAAATGTGGGCCATATTAAGGGAAAAGTTTAAAACACACCGTTCTCAAGTGTTGTTTTTTTGCTTGTAAAGTATTTTCAATGTAGTCAACATTTTCTTTTAATTCTCATGCTGAAACAGGCTACTTTTCAGTTCTTACTTGTTTTTGTCTCTTGATCTGTAACATGCCTGATTTCTTCTTCACTCTACTACTCCATTTCCCTAACTCCCAGAGCATTTAGTCTTTGGCTTTTGAGCTGGGACTGCTAGTAAGTTTGCCAGTTCATTCTGTCTTTTGGCAGCACTTATGATAGGAACCACACTCAGACCACCAAGTCGTTTCACACAGGCAGTGAATAGCTGCCAGATGGTGATAGTGTTCAATCGTTACCAAGCAGGATTGCTTCAAATTGAATAGGTAGCATGAATTTGTCTCAGTAATTATTAAAAAGTTGCAGTGGTAAGATTAAAAGTTTAATAAAGACAGGTATTAAAGATTCTCAATGTGTGTTATGAATACAGATTGCTGAGTTTTTCTGTTTAAGTGATGCTCTGATGTTATTTAATAAAGTCAGATTTTTCTGCATGGAAATATGAGTTCTGAAAAAAACCACCACAAAACAAAACCAAAAAACCCCAAAACAAAAGAGGGCGCAAATAATGCAAAACTGAAATAACTTCCTGGATACTATTAGAAACCTCTTCCTAATATCTTTCTGCAGATAAGAATTGAAGTTAGCAAAAGTCAAGTGAAAAAACTATTTCAGAGCC
>KZ505841.1:451640-469958 GCA_002844005.1 Limosa lapponica baueri
CTTCCTAATATCTTTCTGCAGATAAGAATTGAAGTTAGCAAAAGTCAAGTGAAAAAACTATTTCAGAGCCTTGGAGTACCCTGGTTGTTTCCATCATTGTCCCTAGGCCTCTGCTCTTCTAGAGTGAAGTCAGGGAGGTTGAGAAGAACAACTCAGTCTGTCTGGTTTTCACAAAATTGATCTACCATGGCTGCAGGTCATATTAGAAGGAGCCTACATATGGACTGCTGAAAAATTTTCAAGACTGATTTTATCTTAAATCCAATTTTTTGTGACAATGTCATATTTTTGTTTGTCCCTCTTGGTTAGGATTAACTCTTTCTCAAGACACATCTTTTTTTTTTTTTCTTTTCAGAAGGGCTTTCACTTTCTGTCCACTCAGAAAATGGTGAATTCAGCATTCATCCCATTATCCTCCCCTAAGATTTTTTTAAAGTAACAACGTGCTTCTTATCATTTTGACTTTGTTATAGAATTGGTTTTATCTCCTTTAATAAGAATTTACACATGTATAAATACTCATTGTTTAGTCTTAATAGTATCTTTGGAAGTAAGCTCCCTTCAATTAGCTACGAAGAACTTTAGTCAAAGAACATATAAATTCAAACATTTAATCAGTTCCGCATATAAGGACCATAGAGCTCTATATGGATTTTTTCCGTCTAATGGAACCATAAAGACAAATCTGTTCCAAAGGCTTTTCCCAGGAGAGGGCGCTGCTGCCTTGAGGCGCCACAGATAATACAACCTATGCTAACTGCATTTGAAGATACATTTACCTAGTACAGTAATCTATTAGTGAAAAAAATAATTGTCCTCAATTCTTTAAAGTCTCTTAAAAATTTCATTTCTCCCTAAAGTTATACATTCTTTTTCTCCTCTTCCTCTGAAGTCTCACTCACACTGTTAAATTCCCATCTTGTTCTCAAACAAATTTGTGCCTTTCAGACAATTTGTCAATATTTAGGGGGAGGCAAAGCAGCCGAATGCCTCTCAGCATCCCCTAGCAGCAGGAAACTATCTGCTACAAACTTTCAGAAGATGTAATGTGGGGACCTTTCCTGCTCTTTGCAGTTCATGCTCTCATGTCCTGTTGCAAAAGGTCATCCTGTTGGAAGTACACAAGGAGTGTAATCCTTGCACTTCTAAGGTGCATGTTTAAAAAAAGAGTAGTATTCCAGGTCTGCTTTTATACTCTAAAGCATGTGGGTACATTTTAGTTCTTAGATTGTGAGATCTTCACTGTAAAGTATTTATCTTACTATCTGTTGCAAAGAACTAGATATTTCTTTGGTGCTTTGTCAGTAACAGTGAATAATAATGACTTCAAAAACAACCATATCAGGAGAAGGTTTTGAGTGGATCATGTCATCCTTTTATAAGAGAACACAGTTATGTGTAATATTCCCCATGTGCATCTGCTTAGTCTTCCACTGAAGAACACAATGAAGAACTTTGACAAAAAATCCAAATTTACCAAGTTTGTAATCCCATCTAGGATTTTTAGGTATGAGTGGATCCTTAAAGCAAAATATAAGTTTAATTCATCAGATATTTGCTTAAATTCATAATTATAAAAGCAACCATAATTCAGACTAGTATTAGCTTTTGTGTTTCAATTCTTGAAACTGTTTATAAATTACTTTGGGCATTCCATGATTGTAGAGACCAATTTTCAGGTAAAACAGAAGGTAAATACAAGTAGGAGGCAACTGGTTGTCTTACCATGATTCTCACAAAGCGTGGTTGAGCATAACTCGGAAGGAAGTCCACAACATGCTTGTAAAGTCTTTCTCCGTCAAAGGGTTGGTCAGGTTTAAGGACAATAGCTGCCATACCTGTTCTTCCTTCATAGTCTAAAAAAATTTTGAAATAATACAAGTATGCACAAGAGTGTATGTGAGTTGTATGACATTTGGAGGGATTTAACGTTGGTCAGAGCAAATATTTTGATATTGTAAAACATCTGCCCTATCCTCTCAGACATCATTGAGTATAAAAAATACAATACTTTATATTGGAAACTTATATTGGAAGACCTTATATTGGAAGTTACTTTCAGTGTTTTTATTCAATTAAAAAAATGTCACTGACCTCTTTTTGTTAGGAATTCTGTATGGCTGGCAGCTGGCTGCTAGGTTCTCTTCCTACCTTGCTCAGTCTTAACACTGGTAACATAGTGGCCTAGTGAAATACTGCGTGACCATTAATTCAGTAAAAAGCTGGACAGAATTCCACAAAGACTAGTACAAAAGATGGATATGAGACTGTGCTTGGTCTGTATAGAGTCTAGTGGTTATTGTACATTGTATAAGAAGTGGTGAGTGTTTTTTGCTCTATTCCATGGACAGATTAGTGACAAATAGGGGAAGTGCCTCTTAGCACATTTCAAGCAGCAAATTATGCAAAACCCTTTTAAAAAAGATGTAACAAACATAGTTCCTGCTTTCTCTTAATTCAAACAGAAATGAAAATTCCAAACAGAGAAAACATCTAAATTAGAAGAAATGAGCTGCCACAGTTCAGTCTGACCAGAATGAAAGAGCAGCTTTGAAGTGTGGCCAAGGCACTGGGAAGATAAAATATGGGTGTTCCCTTTCCGTGAAAATTAACTTGCAGTTGTTTAATTGGTAATATGCTATATAGTTTGTTTTGGCAATATTTGAGACTCAAGTTAATTCAGAAATATGAAAGACTATGCTATTTAGATTTTATTAACACTACAACCAAGAATGAATGTGATTCTTAAGCTCTTCAGGTTTTGTTTTGATGTGCTATTCGCTGCCTGAGATTGCAATAGCCGTTTGAGGAGTTCTTGTGAGCTCCAACTGTAGATGAGAATGAGATGTGCTTTCCAAGTAAGGTTACGGTTTTATTTGCGTGCTCTTGAGGATGCCATCTCTCACAAATGAACATACTGGGATTTGACAGCCAACTGCTCACCAACTATTCAGATTATGGCCTTTTGTTAATTTTATTTTTATATATTCTCTTTCTATAAATCCATTGTGTTTTCTATCTCTCAGTGCTAAGCAGCACCTTGTCTCTTGATAGTTTCTTCTTCATGTGACTGGTTTCTTTTAATACTTGACTTTATTTGTCTTCACGCAAAGGAAACATAGAACAGCTATTCAGCACCACAAGAAAGTTTGCCTTTCTCAACCCAGTCATTCAATGGATGCGTCTTCTGAGCAATTTTCCACCTCATCCTGTAATTTAGTTGGTACAGTTTTTCAGGATGGTATTTCATATTTTTATGAAGCACCATATGTAATTTGGAAAATTCCAATTATGAAAAAATACGTATCTTCTAGGACTGTACTTAAAAGACAGTGACAGGTGTTTTCAGACATGTCATCTTTTAATATGCTCCGTGTTTTCTATTTTTCAGATGAAAGCCTGCAGCCTGAAAGATGTATTCTACTGTTTGTAACTTTGTGTTTCTTACACCTGTTTTATGATTCTTAATTCATACCATTTGTTTCTGCCACTATTACAAAATTTCAGCATATCTTGTTTATTAAATACAGCATTTTATTTAAACTGAAATTTCAAAGCACTCTAGGAAAGCCTGAATTGCTAAGTTGACACCTTTTATTTCCTTACATATAAGTATGCATTCTGTTGCAAGAACAGAAAAGATAGAATATGACATATCTGTTTGCATTTTTAATTTTATATTCTCAAACTATAGGGAATGTCTTACCTTTTATGCTTACACCATAAACATTAACTTCTTGGACAAAATCCATCATACCAATGATCTCTGCAACTTCTACAGTGGCAACATTTTCTCCTTTCCACCTGTTGAAAAAATTTTTTAAAATAACATCGATATTAGCTAACAAATCTATTATGTGATGGAAGACTACTTTTCATCCTGATTACTGTTATTCTTAACTGAAGAGTGTAGACAGCTAAATTCTTTTCTGATTTAATACCATCTCGTTTGAGACACCAAACTTAAAAGAAACAGAAGTGCCATTTGACTCAAATTTGAAAAATTCTACTGTATTGGTGTGAACTTTGGTGGGATTTGATTGTGATTATTAATGTTAAGTTTGATATTAATTAATTTCAAGTCTGACCTATGTCATCCAGTCCTTCATATGTATGATTTCTTCCAGGTTCACTGGATTTACTGTTAACTCCATACCATACCTGAAAGTGTCTCCCACCCGGTCAGTAAAGTAGAGGAAGCCACCCTCATCCATCATTAGGAGGTCTCCTGTGTTAAAATACACGTCTCCCTCCACAAACACATTACGCAGGAGTTTCCTCTCTGAGGCTTCATTATTTCCAGCATATCCAGAAAATGGGGCATCCTGAGTAACTTGGACAACTAGAAGACCAGGTTTACCTGCAGGCCGTGCAAAGGGAATGCAAAAATCCCATATTTACAGTGAGCTATTTAGAACATAAAGTATCATATTAAAAATCTTTTGGAAAGCCACATCTGTTACACTCATCTCATTGTGACATTTCCATAACTATTTCCTGAACAGCAGAAATAGGTGAGTGGAAGAGGGAAAATAATTTTGTTTCCTTCTCTTCTGAAGAGCTAGACCTTAGGGAAGAGCTTTTTGGAGTACAGCATGCATCACTTACTCTGAAAAAACATTAGCTTAATGAAAGGATGACTATTCTGTCCTTTAAGAAGAGTGCTGGTAGTCAAACAATACATATGGGGGCAAAACACAGCGCCTAACATCTTGTGCTTTATGTTTTTCTGGAGGACAGAATGGTCTGCTATTCTGCTCTCAACTCTGTGCTGGTGTGGAAAAGCACATTGTAAGCCATAACGTGCCTGGGCCTCTGAACATCAAGGAGTCTCTGGAGTCTGCAGCATATTCCTACTGGCCATGACTCGTTGTTGATGATAAAAGTCCCATTTATATCAAAAGCAAAACTTCCATTGACTTCATTGGAATTGACTCAGGATGCCCTTTTAAAATGCTTTTTTATTATTGTGTATCTATGATAGCTACTGGCTTATTTCTCAGTCTGCTGCTGCGGTTAAAAGAAATTTCCATCTTCTAAAGATTTTTATCGTCTTTCCTTCAACAGAGGTATGGAGATGTTCTTAAACAAATAGTTTTCTTCATAGCTGTGTGTCTGCCTCTTATATTAAATCCTCTTTATTGTTTTGAACTCTAATGTGAAAAGTGGAGTGAAAGCTCACGTTACCATTCAGAAGAGGTGGTGGCATCACTGCAAATAGAACGCATGCTTTACAAGAAAAGAAAAACAAACCAAAAATGTTGAATTTAAAAAAGAGTTGGCCTAAGCCCCAGTCAATTTTACAAGATGATTCTCTATTCCAATTTGGGAATTTATTGACATTACCGTGTCACATTAGATCAAGTGACGGCTTCAGACTTATCTAAAAAATACATGTAACAACCTGCAAAATTTTTCTAGCTCTGTCATGAAACTGGACATTTTATCAATTCCCCTGAAAACCAAGAATTTTTGTCCAGTTCATAGTGTAACTGTAGTGAGAAAGCAAGCTTTTTTCAGGAAAAAAATAGTCACTGTTTTGCTTGATTTAGATATTATCAGCAAATAAGGTATTATGAGAAATAATTAATAATCGTTATTTTGGTTTCCAGTACTACTACCAGAATATAATATATTATCAGAAGTAATTAATAATAATTGCTGCTTTGATGACCAATACTGCTGTATGTCATTGAGATCTGACATCAGCATGAAAAATATTGTCATTTAAGTCAGCTGTACAAACCACTTTATTACCTTCTGGAATTTTATTTTAATGAAAGTTAAATTTACATACTAAAACTAGTGATGTTTAAGACCTTTTTCCAAGAGCTGTTAACTGTGACACACATGGATTCATGCTTGTGTGCACAGACACACAGATATTTAATATGGCTTTAGTAAACTGCAGTGCTATGTCTTTTGTGAAAGACAGTTTTCAGGGTTTTTCTCAAAGATATTCTCAGCTGTGAAGCCATCCTATTTTCAGCCTGGGACTTTCAGTAATTTGGGTAGGAGTATTCCATTCTAAGTGGGAATTTGGAGATTCTATGCAACTCCAGGTACTAAATAGTTAAATCTATTTCGGTCACTAAATGTAAAAATATGAAAAATATTATCTAGATTTTGAAATGGTACTGTTCTTTCTCAGAACTTTAAATTTGGAATTTAGGAAGCATCTGTAAATATCTGGTCTCAGAACACAGCATATCTAGGAATTACTGTGTCCATTTTAATTTGGAAAAAAGTAGCACTAAGAAATCTGATTTTTTCAGGAATGTGAACAAGTTTTTGCAGATGAGAATAAAAACATTCAGAGAATAGAATATTGATTTCATTCTTATATTATTGTATTTTTGGATATGTGGTTATATTATAAATATTTTGATATATTATTGGGTACACTGGAAGTAGATCCCTATTTGATCTATTGGTAATATTTTTTTCCTCTGTCATTTTCAAGTTCTCAGTGTATGTCAAGGACCTGTTGCTCGCAGAAAGTTAATCCCTGCCCCAAAATACCATCATCTAAATTGAGGTGTCTGTTAGTTAATAGAAAACTAATATTTTTCCTTACCTGTGGGTGCTCTCTTACACCTTCCATTTTCATCCATCATAAGTTCTTGTTTCCAGACATCATATTTCAACAACTCAAAAGAATGTAGGAACTAAAAAAAAAAGTTCATATGCATACTTAAAAATCTCGCTGTCTTACTCACTTTCCAGTTGCTCTGATTAAAATTGCTTTAATTAATGGATAGTACCCTATTCAATTTGGAAGATTTGGAACAGCCTGAAATATACTGACAGTAGTCTGGGAAGCAATTGTCAGAAAGTGTTCATACCACGATAAGCAACACTAAATATACATATACAGACGAAGTATTGATCTCCTTTATCGATAAAAAGAAATCCATTGTTTTAGACTATGGTCAGATTAAAATAATTTATATAAAGTAAACTGAAACAGTGCTTTTGATCAAATTGTCAGTTTTGCTTTAAAACTACCATCCATTTCTGAGTAGTCTTAACATTACTGGAATGCAAGTCAAGAACATACTTTGACAAAGAATCCAAATTAAATTTACAGATATCTCAAAAATTACTCCAGCCAGATCCAAGTGGAAACTTAGAGCTTACTGGTTTGATTTAGGCTTTCCTGCCTTCGTCTCCTGTCAGCATAGTTAAGATTGCTAGAAGTTCAAAAGCATTGCAGAGTTGTTATTATGGCCATGGAAAGGCATTCTCAGCATCTCAGATAAAAAGCAGAAATCATTTGGAAGTCATTAATCTGGTTTTGATGTTAGCTGATCTGAATCTTTAGTATCATTTGAACAGTATTTTATTGTAGTATATTATTGATGATTCACAAAGTGTCTGTATAAATAGGAAAAACATTTGAGACTGTCAAGGCATTTTTATGGGTGGAAGTTGTGTATCTCCAATGAAAGTTTCAACAGTAGTCATATATATAAATTTTATAGTTCAGATATCTTGATGTTTTTATTTTTCTCATTAATTTGCTGAGAATTTTGAATTTTTTTGTTTTGCTTATCTTAGAGAAGAAAGAGTGGCGTTGGTTTTAATGAGTGAAGACACAGTCAAAGAGTAGATTGTCTCTGGAACATAACAGAAGTCAAATCAAAACTAATTTCTGCCTTATCACTTAAGATTTGTGAGTAAACTTCAACAAAACCATCATTAATTAGTCCTGTGGGTAGGCACTTCTGTAGAGTCAGGGTGGGGTTTTATGCTCTGGGGAAAAAAGTCATATACAGAAAGCAGCATTTTCAGCTTCTGTGGACTTATTCTGCATATTTATTCTAGCTTCACAATATCTGTACAGCAAATAGAGTCAAGTTAAGGGGCTAAGAATAAGATTTCTGTTTCCATGAACAGAATTTTTCTAGATCTGGACTGTAGTAAGCAGGTTCTCCTTTGTTTTTTATAATTTCTGCCTTTCATCCGCTTTTTCTTTTAGTTGGCTGGTTAATTGGTTAATAGGTTGCTTTGATTACATTTACCTTTGAGAAGATGCCAGCACGGCCCACAGCTCCTATTTTATTAGTATAGTTCAAGAAACCAACAGTCCCTTCTGTGGATCCATAGAATTCAAATATTTTAATTGGGCCAAACCTCATCAGAAATTCTTTCCAGACAGCAGGTCTGATACCGTTTCCTAGAGCAATGCGCACTTTGTGCACTCTGTCCTCTTCTTTCTGTGAACAGCCAAAATGAAACATTCTGCAGCTTAGAAAAGTAGGTCTAAATACCTATAGTTAGTCTAAAATTTTCTATTAGAACAATTTTCCTTTAGAAACTGTGACTTTGACTAAAACACTTCACAAAAGGGTATTTGTTTTGTAAAAACCACACAGAAAATCATCAGAATTCTTCTTGGTTGAAAGATTTTTGATGAAAGTTCTTTGTATTTTCACTTACAGATTCTGTAACTGAGATGTATATTACAAAGTTTAAAAGAATTATTTTATCTTGAAAATGTAAATAAATAGGTTTTAAGCAAGTACCATTTCCTGTGGAATGGTAATTCCTTTCTGAACAAAAAAAAAAGGAATTTTTCTGCACAAATAAAATCATGTCTTAGAAAACATTTGTGACATGCTATGGTCAGTTTTACGTGTAATGATATTTGGTAGTAAATTTTACACATTTGACGTGTTGCCTAAAGAACTTGAAAAAGCAGCAAAATGACTTAAAGCTCCTTACCACATCTGATATGATTAGGTGCAGTTTTTAATCTTAAATCCAAATTCAGAAAAGATGGTAATCAAATCTGCAGTCAAAATGTAGTTGTTAATGTGTCATTGTTACATGTCAATTATGTTGTTATTGTGGCAAACTACTCAAGCACTTACTTAGGTAAATGTTTTCTGCATGAGGCTAGACTGCTTAGCACCCTATATATAGGACTATAGTCAAGACAGCAGAAAATAAAATTATTTCAGGCCCATAGGAATGGTTTCTTCGAACCAAATAAAAGTATTTTGTTTCCCTTTCAGTGTTATTTTAAACTTTAAAAATTGTAAAAATATGTTGATTTCTAAATAATATTAAGGTAATTTCAAAATGGAACATTGCCTAAGAAATACACTGAAGTATTTTAGCAGAATCTGTGTTTCAAGTTTTTCAGCTCTAAAAATATTCACATAAAATTGTTTTTTGAATTCTGGATTCAAACAGAAAATTTCATTTGATACAGAACTCCATTTTGGCAGATAAATTATTTACCACAATAGGATCAGCTGTAATGCAGATTAATCACCACTTGTTAAAAACAGGAGTGGTGACTTCCCTGCTTCTGCTTAATGAGCTCTGTTTTCTTTTGTAATTTTAATGGTAAACCTGAAGGAATACCATGGTTTGATCACATGCATGTAATCATAGGCTGATTGGGAGAGTTACTTCATGCCTAATATTGTCCCTTCTTCAGCACTTGGTCTTCAGGACTAAATAATGGGTTTAAATTATTTTTGTTTTCAAAAAAGTTGGCGAGACTCTATGACTTAGAGCAGATCTCAGGAGCTTTAGTGTTTATAAGCATAGGAGAAACTGTTATACTTACCTTGTTTCATCCCTGGTGCAACAATCTGCAGGACTTCCCTGCATTACCTTGAATTTTAAAATATCTTCACTTTAGAAGTTATATGGTTCTCTTTAAAAACATTCCTCAACATAACATCTGGTTAGTTTGTTACTTTCTGTGGGATATCGTGTTTAAAATTTAATTGTGATAGGTACATGGATGCTGGGGAGGCTTCCTGTTGACATATTTGGTCAGAGAGTAGTGTCTGGGGTCTCTGTTTACATCAAGAAATCCAAGAGTGCCTCCTAGTTACCAAATACATGTTCTTTCTCACTTTCCATGTGAGACCTAGGCATGCTCTGTGGAAGGAGGAAAGAACTGACATCCAGGATATGACCTAACAGGTTGTACTCCAACAGGTCCCTTATCCTAGGTAGTCCTAGGCCTGGGCAACAGCAGGACTGCTGTGCTCTAACACCACAGTGCGTGGAGTCTAGGGGAAATGTAGCTGGCTGACTTCTTAGCCTGCGCAGGTTCCTTTCACTGTGGAAGAACTTGTGTGGTACATTAGAGGTTATATGTATTATACTTTGGTAAGGTACCTCATCTTGACAGGCCTTGCTGTATAGCCTGATTCAGTTCTGTAGGTATCCTCAGCTTCCTCAACTCAGGTAGGCCACGTTTCTTTTTTTCCCTTTTCTTATGTGTTGCCAGTTAAATATCAATATCTTCTCTGTTAAATTCTTGTTATTGAGCCAAGTAAAGAAGTTTCTTCCTGCCTTTTCCTGCAGGAGAGACCTTTACACAACTAGTTTGGCCTAGCTAATTATTCGTTTGGTTTTTTGATCCATGGACATAATGTTTGTACAGACTTGAGTTCTGGCCAACAGCTTTCCTGGCTTGTTCCCTCTAATACCTTTTTGTCTTTGACCCTTCTCCTACATCCGGACCACACAATAATAGGTCTCTGTTTAAACCAGCTGGTGGATTCTCTCAGATGTTCCCTTGTTGCTAGTTCTTGCGCCAGTCCCTGACCAATGCAGTTGGAGATCATTTGAACCTTGTGCTTGTACACGATGTTTTCTGTGGTAGGTAGGAATACTTGTCACCTCCCTTCAGTAACTTCCTAACTCCCAAGTATAAAATTAAGAAAATCTACCAATCTTTTCCATCATCATCGACAAAGAAGCATTGCAATATAATAAATACTTTCAGACTTGCTTGTCTGCTGCTGCTCTGTTTGGTGACATCTTAATTTTATCCTAAACCTGATCATGATTTAGCTCCCGTGTTCTTCTGGGCTGTTATCCCAGGGGTGACCAAGATTTTGCACAACACTATTAGTACTATGGCTTTGTACAGAGAGGTACATCATATGCACATCTATGGAATAAAATGTGCCTTTGGAACATCTCATCAGAAAAAAAATTAAACAAAAAAAAAAGGCATTCAGCAGTTTCAAAGCCATATAAAAATTAATTATCAGCTATTAAGTACTGAATAGAGTAGTCTTCTCTTAATAAGTAACTACTTTGGAACAGTGCAGTGCAGGTGGTTAATCATTTAATCTGGTTCATGCTCTTGTTTGATCGTTGAGTCCAATAAAGCTTTTACTGTTTATTCCTTTTTCTTGCTGACCTGCCTCTTGCCTATCACTCAGATGAAAAGCTAACAATCTTGGCTTTACAGAGGAATTTATGTGATTGTCTGGGCATAACTATGCCATCCTGCCCCGTTTATTTCTGTGCAACCACTGTGTTTGCTTATATGAACTTGATTGCTGTCATAGAACCACAAGGAACACAAGACCCAAATTTTACATACACTGGAAAAAAAAATAATCAAACATTAAAAATACAATACCATTGAGAAATGGGTAAATCTGTATGAGTGATTAAATATAGATTTGCTCTATTTTTCAAGCTGCATTTACAAACAATAACTTACACAGGGCTGGTTGCAGAGGTAGCGACAGAGTTCTCCTATGTACAAAAACATTGTAACATTGTATTTTCTACAGTCATTCCAAAACTGACTTGCAGAGAATTTCTTCTTCAAAACACAAGTTGCTCCTAGGTGACAAAAACACAAGAAAATTCAAAATAGCCTCTTTAAAGCTTTCTTATCTTCTACCACTACTGTTAAAAAAAAAAAAAGAAAAAGAAAAAAAATTTGTGATTCTCTAAATTTGACTAATGATAAATTCGGCCATTTAAGTAAATTGTGAGCTATTTCTGGCAAGATCTGTCTCGTTAAATGTGACTAGCACAATGGAGCTTTGTTTCTTTTTCTGAATAGTAACTTAAAGTATCAGAGGCAGCAGAAGCGAACCTTTTAGTCTTTTGCAGTTGTTAGGAATAGGTCAAATTCTAACTATTTTGTTTCTGTCAAGATGGTGACTGCTGTAACTCTGAAAAAAGAGCTTGGGATGGAAGAGGAGGTAGCTTGCAGCTCCTCTATTTATGTGAGAAGTGGTGGAAGGAAAACCAGGTCAGAGACTGTCTCACTCCCCTTTTCCTGTTTTTTGTTTTTGTGGCCCTGAAGTTCCTTCAGAACTTTCTATTATAAAAGCCATCTCAGCCTAGACCTCTCTTGTCTGCCATCCTGTCCCTTTTTCACAGTGTTTTATGTGTTGTCAGCCAAGAATTGACAAATCTCCCTTTTTCTATCCTTACCAAAATTTCTTTTTTACCCGAGTCCTGTTTGTCCCACATAAAGCTTACCAATGCCTTCCAAGTTCCGAATCCCTTCTAGTCCACTTGCTCCTACCTTCCAGTTCCTCCCTGACCCAGGTCCTGTCTCATGCAAGACCTGAAACTCTCTCAGGCCTTTTCAGCCTCACTTACCTCAAGCCTTGTCATTTGAATCCCAGGGTCCCTAGAGTCGTCATCTCAATGGCCCGTCTAAGAAAGCTGTTACTCTACTTTTTCTGTTCCAATACAAATCATAGCTTCAAATCTTTTTATACACTACTTTTCCCATCCCATTTTTGTTTCGGTTAGGCAGCAACAGTCTTGTTATCAGTTGCTGTAGCCCAACATGCCTGCCCATGCTGCTCCTGAAGAAACAAAGCACTGAAATGGCTGTTAAAACAGTCCAGATATATACTTACCCTACCAAAAACCAACATCTGAGCAAGACTCTAAAGACAGGAAGGAGGACATACCTGAAAATATATCTTATTGCTACCCCTATACAAATATTATCAGAATCAGATGGGGAGGCTATGTCATTCTTCCTTTCCTTCACTTTAATATCATGAATCTAATTCTGTAGGTGTTACTCAAATATATGACTCAAAAAGCTCCAAAACACATTTAGTTGACCTTATTCTGAAGGTTAGTTAAAGCTTCCACAATGCATTTGTACCTTCTGACACTAAAAATCAAGCCTGACTTCTCAGATGCCTATGAGAATGCCCTTTCAAACTTCTGGTGTAGGATACAGGTAGGATTTCAGGCTAAATCTATGGAACATATTCAGTGGTGTTCGTGATACACAGACCTCAAGTCATATTATATTTCATCTGTGCAACAGTTGGTGTCAGTTCTAGGCTTCAAAAGCTATGCATATACCTTAGATATTGTTTACAGGCTGGAGAAGGTGGTAAAAATAAGAAAACAACAAAAGTCTATTGCTAGACATATTTGAGTTACTCACCAAACCGAGCTACTTACCAAATAATAAAATGTTACAGCATTCTCAAGTTAATTAAACTAGAAGGTAAATAATGAAACTAGAAGTTAAATATTACCTAATTCAATGCATCCGCCGATGCCAAGAAGAGAAGCACTTATGTGGTACAAGGGAAGAGTGAGATACATAATATCCTGAGAAACTGCACCACACTGAGTAAATAATAAGCAGGCAGATAGAGCTCTTAGATGAGTGATGACAGCAGCTTTTGGGAAACCTGTCAAAAGAAGAGCAGATAATTATAAATGTACTGCTTGCATTAATAATTTTGTAGCACATAGAATTATGTTTGGAATGTACAGGGAGAATTGTTGTCTCTTCTGAGTCTTTGCCTGTTCTGTCCTTCAGTCTTTACCTCATGAGTATATCACCTTAGACTCTCAGCTTTTTCAGTCTTTTTTGCCTGTAAGGCTATTTAATCCTCTGGTCTGTTTCACCTGCAGGAGAAAGTCATACCCTTCACAGGCGAGTGCAGACTGACTGTGCACACAGTGTTCCCTTGCACAAATCAAGAATGGGAATGCTTCTGAGTGGCTACTGCGCCATTCAACTATTTGCCATAGGAATAACTTTGACTAGAGGAAGGATTCCTCTAGTAAGGTGAAGGTAAGGTGAAGCTTCATTATTAAGGACAGTCTCAGAGGAAGAGTTTTCTCCCAAGGCCCAAGCAGTTGTGCTGGCCATATTTATTTTTAGGGTAGACCTGTGAAATCTTGTAACAATGGAATCTGAGCTGCTGTTAGAGGCTGAATTTATTGGCCTTATATTTAAGAAATAAAGTTCAGCCATGGAATATCTATGTGAAAGTTCACTAACTGGAATTGTGTCTTTGTTGTGACAAGGCAAAAATAGTTTAAAGTGTACTAGGCTTGTAACTAAATGAATTCCCCACTATCTTAACTTAAAAATTCAGGTTCTGCCTTTTTGTGTACCTGCCTTATTGTTAAATTTATACCACCTTAATTTTCAGAGAGCTGCAATTGTATTTTGTTAGTACACATCCTTACCTGTACTTCCAGATGTGAAGATATACATAGCTGTGTTTCTTGTGTTAGTGACATCTTTAAGGTGAGATGGAGCAGGGTGATCTGACACCTTGTCTAGTTTGTCTAGTACAGTGTGAACATGCAGGAAAAGAGAACTGGTGCTCATCAGCCAGACAGCAATGTTATTTTCCAGGAGACGAAAAATAAATTCTTTCTCTATTGATTCCACACAGTCTGCCAAGTTAAAAAAAAATGAATGTATATATGCTTAATATTAAAATAATTAGAACTACAGACCTGATTACGTGGAATTACATACCCTACCACTGCATACAGTGAACCTACCACAGCCCACAGCAGAACCAACACACATATTGGTTAGTGTAAAAAAAATCATTATGTATAATTTCCCTATAATTCCCACATGGCTTTAATTGTAATAGGTAAAACTCCCTGATCTTACTTGATGACACTAATATATAGAATTTATTCTAACCAGTATGTTAAAACATTTGTTTTAAAGCTTGGTACGCCTCCCAACTATTGAGCCTTCGTGGGTTCATATGGAGTTATGGAAGTATTGCCAACCTGTATTAAGGAAGGGAAAAGAGGAGGAGAAAGGTTAAAATAAATTGCCCACCATTACATAATATGCCAGTAAGAGGGCCAAAATTACAGCTCAGTATGCTGTACTCTGCTCTAAGCAACACTACCTTAGGATCACTGCTTTAAAGTAGTTATAAAGTAACCATAAGTTTGTATGTGAAAATTTTTGGGCTGAAGGAAATCACTAACAAAAGGAGCCTGGGTGTTCCTGTAGTCAGTGGAGTTGTACCTATATAAGCCAATAGATAGAAATGGAAATGAAATTATTCTAAAGTATCTCCCCAGGCTATTTACTTGCTGATGCATGATTGTTTCTGCTGGTGCATTGTCCAGTACTTGGAGAGTTTCGGATTCAACCCTTTTATTATACTAATTAATTCCACATATTTTTGGTGCATATACACTTGAAATTTAAACAGTACTGTATCTTTCCACTCTTTTTTAGCTAGCACCTGTGTATGTATATATGCAGAGCTTGCAGCTTTAAATGGCTCTGATTTTCTATTTTTGATAAAAAGCATAAGGTAGAAATTCAGTAGTAAGTCAAACACAATACAGAACTTACCTTCTCCTATCACCAATGCTTTTGCTCCACATGTGTTAATGCAGTGCAGGAGAGATCTAGAGTGCACATTAAAGTTGAGAAAAGCCACCACACAGCCCAGCTTGGCCAGCCCAAACCAGACATGGATGAAGTCAGGTCCATTACCCATCAACAGAGCCACAGTGTCACCTTTTTTCAGATTCCCATACTGTAGCAAAACCTGTGCTATCCTGTTACTCCTCCTGTCCACATCCTGATAGGTATGCACTATCCCTTCATAGATGAGAAATGGCTTGTGGGGAGTCTTTCCCACTCTCTGCATGAAAAGGTCAATTATGGAGAGAATTCCATTGCTTGCCCGTCTCTTTATCATTGCCTTTAACCTCTTCCGCCTCAGGAAGTAAATCAGATCTTCCCAGAAATATGGGAAGAAGATCTTCAGAGAGAACCACAGCACCACTATTCCTCCAGCAATTGTCGAAAGCCACGTGCATAGCATGCTTGGGGAGGGAAATAATAGATTAGATATTTCAGAGACATAAGATGCAATACATTAATATAACTAGCAATGAGTTTTAAGACAGAGACCGGAAGTTAATAAGCTAGTTACAATTCCACCAGTTAATCTGAGAAGTTTTAAAAATACCATATTGGAGTTTATCAGAATACAAAGGAGCAGAACAATATAAAAAAGAAGAAGGGAGTAAAAAGCAAAAAAGATTGTAGAGTTTATAAGGACAAAGGAGTTCATTCAGAGTAAAGAATGTGGCCAGGATGAGAGTAGAACGAAAAAGACGTTGACAATTAAATACAAGATGGAAATTTAGAAATTTAAAAGGTATCCAAAGAACAAATAAAAGAAGATATAAACTCAGGAAAAAATTTGACACTTTGTTTTTTTTAACTTGGAGTAAAAATTTTGTCTAGTTTGTTTATTGTACCATGGCAAATCATAAAAAAAAAAAAAAGGAAACAATTAAATCATATAGTATTGTATGTATAAAAGTATGTTATGTATGCTTTTTCTTTGCTGACTGAGTTGGTTTTTAGGTCCAATACAATTTGAGACCATCATCTAATCCTCCATGGGTTTGATTAGTCTGATGAACACATACAAATTTCAGGCAATATACTGTCAACCTTCTGCATCTTCTGAAGTAGCCAGTTTTCACTTTAGGATTTTCTGCCATTTGCAGTAAATGGTGTTTAATAACTTTGCATTATTTGTATTATTTTCATTATTTACAATAGTACCCTGAAGTCTCAAAAAAAATGCACAAACACTTACTAAGATTTGGAAAAAAACCTTTCTAGCATAACAATTATTAACTTTGTTAATGTATTTCAAACAACCATTAATCGCCATATTTTCAAATGGTCATAGAGGAGAACTTGTGGAGATTGTGCAGGACCATTACAGCTTCGTATGTGTAGTATTGACCAGTCTCCAAAGTTCCAGTCATCATTACTACAAATATTTGAAACACCTTATGTGACAATCTAGGATTCAGGAACACTTCAGCAGTCTGGGAGGCTTTTCTAAATGATGTTGCCTCCACTGTTGTTTAGAAATATTTTACTGACAAGCTGTACTTTTGGTATGTTCATCAACCTTGTTTGCATTTGTATGGGTAAAAGAGCAGCTAACAAATTTAAGCATTGTGGCATTAATTGCATACAAACATATAAACCAGGTTAAAGTATGTGATGCATGACATTTTAAAATTCTAAACAAGATTTTTAAACCATCACTTCCTGAACTTTCTAATTTGTAAAGTGACATTCTTAGTTATCCTGAAGTCTGCAGATTATTCTTCTTTATAAAGTAATGTCACAGGCATTTTTTTTTCTTTCATATATCAAAAAAATGAAAGTAGCTATGAGTTTACTCTTACAGTAAATGTGCCATTAAAACACCTCGTGTTTCACTTCATATGGCTCCCTCATTGGCTTTCTGGCTTTCTTGGAATGTTGTTATTTACTGTCCAAGAGCACAAACAGAAGACCTCGTGACTTTCCTGGGTATTAAATTCTCCATGACTATGACGTGGAAATGTTTGCCAATTTTTCTTTGCCACGTGTACAAGCATTCAAGATTCGCTGTAGCTCCAGATGGCAAATTTAACTCTGGGGGAAGTCTAAATGGCAGAGTTTGTAAACTGAACCAATAAATACATAGACATACCCTTAATAGAAAATGAATAAAAAGGGAGGATGCTGTACGAGTTGGCTCGGCCCTAGTTTTCTTTTAGGCAAGATTAGAAGTTAACTCAATAAATAATAGACTGGCTGTAGCATTCTTACATTACTTTGATTGCCAAATATAGCCATGGTGTATAAGTGAGAACTTGTAGTAGAATAAAACAGAGAAAAGGCTAAAGCAGGCTACATGAAACAATTTTTTTCTGCAGAGTTGTTTCACGATTAATTTCAGTTCACCCTTTTCACACTTGAATGTGCACGGAAAGGCCCACCAATCCCTTGTTTTAGAATTGTTCGAGTAAAATATTGTTTATGGGGCAGAAAAATATAAGTTAAACAAAGGAAAATAAAGGAAAAAATGAAGAATATATAGATGGAGAAGGAATGAACATTAGGACAGAGACACTATTAGGAAAGAGTATGCACCTCTCTGAGTGAGACTAGAGTCATTCAGTCAGCTGCAGTCCAATAGTCATACTGCCATGACCTGCCCTATGCCTGGAATGACAAGCTTGATACTTGCTTTTGGCTGCAGTATCCTGGTGGTACAACCTAGCTTGCTTTTGATACTGGACTTTAGGATTCTCCAAAACATTCACAAAAGGTACGTGTGCAGGAATTTAATCCGCATTCCAAAGGAGCTGCTCAGAACAGTGAAATATTTTCTTAGATCTAGAGAAACACAAGGCACTTTGAAAAAAAATAAATATTTATACACTATGATGAATAACTTACAATTT
>KZ505841.1:487436-507244 GCA_002844005.1 Limosa lapponica baueri
TCCCTAGCTGACTTCACAGCCTGCCTCTCGGTGACATCAGAACCCATCTCTCAGGGACATTGCAGCGGGCCATCCTTGACCGTGGTGCTCAACCCTAACAGCCCAGCCCCAGTGGACCCAGCAAAGGCATCTGTGGTTACTGCAGTGCCACTGCCCACTCCACCCATCCACCCATCCATCCCCACATCTCTTGGCTTGTGCTCGGCATCAGTGTTTCACGCCAGTCACCGAGGCCTTGGCCGTGTCTCCCCAGGGCCCTGACAGGTCACTCTGGCTGTTGGAGTCATCTCCAGGCACATGTGGCAAGAGGGTTCATTGGATAACCCCTCGTGCTTCCCTGGGAGGCTGCAGGACAAAGTTGCACAGTGCATGCAAAGAGGATGAGGGAAGCTGCAAATTTGGATCTTTTCTTCATTGACAGTGTCCAGCTACATGACTTGCATTTCACAGAAGAATGCCCAAGTTCTGATGGCTAGTAGACGAGGTTGAAGAGTTCTGGGCCTTTGCTAATCCCTATTCATAGTGCATAAAACCTAACAGTAATAAAGCAGAAACTGAGAATATCCCATCTCTGAACTGTCACTCAATCACTGTTTTGATGAGTGCCTCAGCTTTGGAAAAGCCAGCTTTGAATTCCTCTGCTGCTTAAAGAGTTCTGCAGGAAGGATTCATACCATTCTGTCTTTATCATAGACTGCAGATGGCTTCTGGCACAGGGGCAGGTCAGTAATGAGCAACATACAGCTTCTGAACAGAATATTGCATTTCTATCAAGAAAGCTAAAACATTTTGTATTTTGTTCATGTTGAATAAAATTTTTATTTTGCCTCTGCAATGAATAACAAAATTATTGATCCTTGTCATGTTGGACATGACTATGATGAAACTACCATTAAAGTCTGCTTACATATACTTCTCTTGCTTGTATACTTTTAAGTTTGCTTAGAGGTGCTACAACTGGCTTTGTTTTCTTGAGATTTCCACCCAAATAGTTTTCAGCTTTCATATTATTAGTATATATTTAGACTTCCCTGTTTTACCTAAACAACAGAGAAATTCAACTTCATATTCCTTCAACACTATTGAAACAGGGGACTTCATCATAAATAATTGACTTGTCTTCCATTCAAACAGCCATCTTACTAATAAAAGAAAAAATTGGTATAAAATTGTCCTGATGAACTACATAGGGTGAACAATAGGGCCATTGGTTATAAAATGACCTAATGTTCTCAACAAACAATCATGTTTTCATTTTAAAAAAAAGCTTGGTCATTTCCAATCTATTCTAATCCTATGTCTTAGACTTATAGCACTATTAAGTAATCCCATTAATATCAAACAAAAGTAAACTGAACCTCAGTCAAGTCCTAATGGCTAAATAAAGGAATGATGGTTTTTAAGCCTGTGGTCCGCAGACTCAGGGCAGTGACTCTTTTATTTGTGTGATGAAAGAAAATGAACAAATACCTCAAATAACTTCAGCAGTAGAAAAGGAAAGGAAGTGCATCATGTGGTTAATCACGTGGCTCTGCTTTCTGGTTCAGCAGCAAACACGCTCAGAATAAGACCGTCAGGCAAAGAGACAGGCTCTTGTATGAAGGACTTCAAGGTCACACGCCCTTTGACTTCCGTGGTCTATCATCAGGCCTATATGAACAAGGCCCTATGATTGTTCCTCATCTACTGATATTTTCCTTATGAAAGGAAAGTTGTTGAGAATGGACTATTTAAATGTACAGTTTTATTTTTTAAGTGTTTTGTATAGCCTTCTCAGAAATTTTGTGATAGTCATTAAATGTGTGCTCTTTCTGCATGACTTTCTCACGTGCTTGGTAAGATATGTACAACAGTCTGGGTTTACCCAGCAGACAGTTTAATCACCACTACTGTAAAATCAGTAACAGCACTTGTTGGTGTGTAGTCTGATGTAGTACAATCTTGTTAGGGCAGATTATGAAAATGTATGATCAGGCTGTATGGTTTCAGGCTGCTGTAGATACTGGGATATCTTCTGCTCGTGGCTTCTGGAGGAGAACACTCTTTGGTGGTTTTAAGTTTTTGCCAAAGATGACAGTTTGAGGCAAAGGTGAGGCCACCTGATCCTGCAGTGGCCTATATAGGGACCTGTGAGCTGTTACTGCAACCATGGACAAAAGAAATTCACGGTTCTTGGGCAGAGCAAGGGGAACAGGCCACTTACCTGCCCCTATCCCATCACCAATGCTCAGAGAAGAAATAATAAAGAAAGGGAGTGGAGAATGATGATCTAAAGATGCAGAAAACTAAATGGGCCCCTACGCCCCTGTTCTGGCTGCCCTGACCCTGCCTTTCCCATCCAGCCTGCAGAGGAAATGCTGCATCTCCTGACACCTCTGAGGCTGTGGCAGCTGCAGAGGTGGATGCTGCCCTTGCAGCAGCCTCTGTGTCTCCCAACCACCACATCCCAGGCACCGCTAAACACTGCACCTGGGCTGTTGTTCCGATTTCCTCCTTTTCCCTTAGAGGGCTACTGGCTGCTCCTGCACAGACAAGCAAGTCATTCTTGCCAGTCTTTTGGGAGAGGCGGAGGGGCAAGGTGAGGGTTGTAGAAGTCAAGACAGGCTAGGTAGTTTTGGAGACTGATTTTTATGAAAAAGAATGAACAGGTTTTACTTCTGCCTGTGAGTTTTATTGCACCAGGACAAAAGAAAGGCTTTTCCAGAAGACTGTAGGTATGTTGGCCAAAATATTTACCAACAATCTACTTATCACTCTTTCATCCACCTGCTCTTTAGCTAATTCCTAGTTTAGCAGATGAGGCACGAAATTCACAGGGTCAGCAAGCCACATAGCCTACCCTGTCTGGGTAGGAGAAAGGAAAAGGAATAACTTTAATCCAGGTTTTGTCAGCACTCACTAATTACCGCTTTCACTTAGAAGCCCTGTTATTGCTGATTGTCAGTTACTTGCTAGCACAGAAACTAGAACTCTGGTATGTTGTAAGGTTTTTTTAGTATTTTTTTATTCCTAAACAGATTTTTGGCAACCTGTGAAGGAGAAGGTGAATAGGGTGAGATACATCCATCATCTTGCAGATGTTCCTGAAAGAGTAGCACAAAATGCTGGAGGGAGGGTGCATGGGAGACACCAGCTTGGAGCTGTGACTACACAGGCAGTAGATTAATCTGAACTACTAACAAGAGTCCTGTTTCCTCTTTGATTTGGGAACTCCTTTCTGCTGCTTCCATTTTCCTTGCATCACATGTTCATGATACCATGTGCTGAGCCATATCAGATAAATGAACAGGTAGAAAATTAACTTCATTTTAAAAAAAAAGGAAAAAAAAGGAGCTAAAATATAAATTATTAACCTAGTAGACCAGCAGGATCAGCTGCACAAATGAAGGCAGATATGCAAACCCGTTTCAGCAGCAGTTTATATCTAGGTTAGTTTAACTTCATAAAATCATAGAACACCAGGTTGGAAGTGACCAAATTGTGTAAGTTTAACTTAATTTGAGCTATTGCACATCATCTCAGATAAGCTATTCAGGCTTATCTGAGATTTCCATGCTCAGATTTTAGACTGCTGGGAGGAATTCAGTAGGTGTTTGTGCCCGGGGTTCAGACTGAACAAAGGCGACAGAATAGCTTTAGGCCCAAGAGCTAGGATTCTGCTGTACGCAATGTAAAAATTCCCCTTATGATTACCCTCAGCAAATGTTTCGCTTTTGATTTTGCTGGAACTTTAGCTTAGGCATTTTGCTGAGGAAAACTTAATTTTTAAGGCTGCTGTTGCATACCAGAAAACCTGCAGTTATATGCTGAGAGGGCAATGTAATTGTGTGTAGTTGGAACTTTATGATAGAATCATAAAATACTTTAGGCTTTAGGTCATATACCCCTTCCAGCTCCCTGACCAAAGCAGGGCCAACCCCAAAAGACAGGTACATTAGTCACAACATTTTGCCTTCAGTTCCTTGCTATTCATTTGTTATAAATTAGATTATTTTCTTACAAGTCTATCCCTACTTTAAAGAATTGAAATCAGAGCTGAGTTTTCAGTCCCCATGCTGCTCTAATAATATAGTACACTTCTGTTCCAAAACCCATATGCAACAGGCAAAGTACAACATTCACTATGGAAGTATCCCGTCAGCTGAGTGACAGACATGTTGTGAAAATAATGACCAGACAGAGAACAGCTGAAAACTTTCCCCTCCTGTACAAATGAATGATCTCTGTAAAGCATTGAGTTGAGGGGTTCTTTTTGCAGCATTTCTTTAGCAGCTGTGCTTTGCTTTCTGTTGCAGTGCTGCGCTCTTGATGTCTACGTATTGCAGGACAATGCAGTTCACAAACCTGACTATTAAAGCTAAACAGAGGTTAAAATGTTTCTTAGAAACATTTTGGTGATAATTGTTGATTCACATAAAACAACTTTTACAAGCATACAGTAGAATCAACAAAATTTTCTTTCTAAAGGATTTCTTCTCAGGCTCTGGATAGGATCTCTCTGATCCAAAGCTGAGAATTGTGGCAACACCAGCCACCACAAACTCATACAATGTCAGTCCACCCCATCTCCAGATTCTGCTGAGCTGGCCAATTCTGAGAGAGGAAGGACTGAAAACAGCCCTGATGGGACATTTTCTTTGATAGGAGAGCTAAATACAAGTTCAAGAGCCTTTGACATGATATGCCTTGCTTAAGAGGCGTATGCATAAAAGCTTTGTTTAATGCATTTGTTTAAATGGTTACAGGAGTGATGTGAAAATATGTTTCTGAGGACTAGAGGTATGACACCAGGATCAAAGTTAACATAGTGTTTTCTCAGGGCTTACAGAGGATTTGGGTATATCCCAGGTAATCTACTTACTTCAGAAATTTGAAACAGGAACTTCCAGGCTAGAGTAACACATTATGGTTGGTTTGAGACTTCTAGACATGAAATATTTATTTCCATTTCCCAAGTCAAAATTGTTAAGGAAACAAAATTTTGCAGAAATACTGATTTGACAGTTTGGCAGTGTCATGGTTTCAGCTAGGATAGAATTGACTTCCTTACTAGCAGCTGGTACAGTGCTATGTTTTGGATTTGGCATGAAAATAGTGTCAGTAAAAACACTGATGGTTTTGATTGTTGCTAAGCAGTCACGGGCATTTCTGCTTCTCACACTGCCCATCAAGCCAGTAGGCCAACAGTGCACAAGAAGTTGGGAGGAGGCACAGCCAGGACAGCTGAACCCAACTGACCTAAGGAATATTCCATGTCATATAACATCCTCAGTGTATAAAGCAGGGGAAGAAGAAGGAAGCAAGGGATGCTCGGAGTTAAGGCTTTTGTCTTCCCAAGTCACTGTTACGCGTGATGGAGCCCTGCTTTCCTGGAGATGGCTGAACACCTGCCTGCTGATGGGAAGTGGTGAATGAATTCTTTATTTTGCTTTGCTTGTGCATACGGCTTTTTCTGTCCCTATTAAATGATCTTTATCTCAACTCACAAGTTTTCTCACCTTTATTCTTCCAATTTTCTTCCACATGCCAGCCAGAGGATGTGAGAAAGTGGCTGCTTGGTCCTAATTTCTGGCTGGGGCTGAACCACAACAGGAAGTTTACTTAGAGCTGGCAAAGAGACTGTCCTGATCTCAGTAGACACTTTTTTATGCCTCAAACACACTGTTATTATATGCTGTATTATTTATTATCAGACTAATATACCTCAAATCATAAAATTACCAGCTTGGTCATGAGGATAAGCAGAAAAGAACTTCCCTTTATCGGTACCCCTGGTTAGAACAAGAAAGCAAAGTCAGCATGGAATTAGCTAATTCCAGCAATTATTTACTGAATTGCAACTCCTCTGCAAGATCCAGATATATGATATATAACTCCGATGCTAGGACTAGCAACCTTTGTAGATCACGAAGTTGCAAAAATTTCTCGTCCATGATGTTCTTGAGGACTTTAATTCCCACAGCATGAACAAAAGTAGTAAAAGGTCAATTCCTTGTATTTTCACCAGGACAGGGATGGAATGGAGACATCATTTATGGGTATAAACCTGGTGGTTTAGATTTTGGTTAATACAAAGAGTATTCCTGCAAGAAAGCTCACTTTTGTGCTTCACTTCTAATAAACTGAAAAATGAGATTTTGAGATTCTTGTATTAGTTGCTGGGACTCCTCATGTTCTTATTCATTAGAGGAAAACACTTGACTGTAGGATACTTTAGAATTCTCCACTCATCTGTAATCAATGTAGAAAATTATTGTGATGGTATTCTTGTCCATCATGGTGAGAAAGTCCAGTATTCCTGCAGTGCATATTTCCAGGTAGAGCCTGAAGGAATAAGAACAAGCAGAAATTAAAACATCTTTGTTCCTGCAAATATTTCACCATACCTCCTAACAGGTATCGGCTAGTGACTTATCATGAAGTTTTATCCCTCTTAAAACTTTATCTGCGTTGGTCAGTTTAACTTGGAATGTGCCTGCTGATTAAAATACAAACCCAAATTCTTAAAAAGGTTTCAGTTAGTCATCTAAAAAACGTCATACGCCAAAAAGCTCCACTATTTAACTGTGAACAAAGGAAAACACTTTCTATTGCAAATTTTAGTTTTTATACCTGCAAATACTAATTCCTGTTTTGTCTGTTTATCCAAGAAACTGTATGCAAATATGATCAAATCTATATATAGACATTGGGATTTTACCCACCTCTGCCCTGCCCCAAATGCTGGAACAAATGATGCATGGGTGTAAAGGATCCATGCTTGGAGCCATGTAAGACTCACCTGGATAACAGTCTGAGCAACCTTTTCTAAGTTGATCTTGATTTGTCTGGGCAATTGGACCTCCAAATGCCCCTTCTGATCTATATTACTGTACAATTCTCTAAATTTACTTTAAAAAACAAATAATAAAAAAATCCCAAACAGGTGCATATGTAAGAAATAGAAATAACGACTTCACTGTCCTATTATAGGGTTGACTGGGATTGGCGGACCTAGGCAGATACTCTGAATGCACTGCAGCTCATTTTTGAGGGAGACACTTATTAGCAGGCGCTATTCTGAACACAGAGTGAGGTGCAAGACACACTGCAAAATGATGCTTTTGGGGATGGTTCTCTCACGTTTGGAGAAAGTGTTTTCACCAGTGTTCTACTGAGTAAAAACTATTTTTATGTATACCATAATGGCTCAGGCTTCTTTACAAAAGGTACACATCCAAAGTAAAGTAGGCCACATCCTGAAAGGACAGGAATCTGCCTTCCTGTGATCCTGTCCCTGCATCTGATGCTGTTCTTCCACATTAACCCCACCCCTCCCCCATTTACCTGATGTTAATCCCTGCCTTGTTCCCCAACTGCTGCACTAGACATGCTGTGGTTGGGCAGAGTCAATTATGTGCCAATTAACTAGTCAGCAAGTAGCATGCCACGACATCGTCTTCCTTAGGGGAAGCCACTGATTTTCTTTGGATCTTTCCCTTGCTTTCCACTTCAATGGAAATTAGTTCGGAGTTTCAATAGCTTAATAGCTAAATAGTGCCAAATGTGAAGTTGTGCCCTACTTACAGCAGCAGACCAGGAGATTTTAGCAAAACATATTTTGCTAAAAATGCAAACTCGTCACAGTCCCTGCTTTTTAGGAAAGTGCACCACTTGTGAAAAAAAACTGTACCAGCAGCTCCAAAGATAGTAGGAACCCTAGGTGAGCAGGCATTTGGTGGCATTAATGTATTTTTTAAAATCTTGATGTTCGTGGCCTGTAGAACTGCTTTTATTCCAGCACTCCACACGTAATTTGTCAGACTCCTGAATCATAAATTTTTACAGGTTTCTATCTTGGTGACTGAGTTAAGGCTTTCTTCCAGAACTTGTAAGTTAATTTGGGAATGTCCATCAGTGTTTGTACTTTGCAGTATTAACAATTCAATAACTAGAGTTTCAGGAAAATCAGAAGCAACATTTTTAGCAGCCTTTGGGCAAAAGTTACATCTGGCTATGAATTCAGTTTCAATGCATCATGAATTTTGCAGAGGATGTTCATGCTGTCTGCCATCAGGCACTGTCAGGCAGTGACACTGTCAGGTAGTGATTACTTTGTCACTGCCAAAGTCAAACTGGCAGTTCTAAGGAGGATTTTGAAATATCAGGGAGACTCTGAAAGACAGATTAGCTATTTATTCCTGCCCTTACCACTCCCAAATGCCGACAGCAGCCAACAAATCACAGTTGAGTCACAATGTACAACATCAGGATCGTGTTTTTGTGACTTTTTTTTTTCTGCCCAGGGGCTTAGGTTCATGAACTGTTTTTATTATGTTTGCATCAGACGTTTTGTTTGTGCAAGAAAAAGAGGAGGCCAACACTTCTTGTTGGGGAAAATGAACAAGGTGAGATTCTAGAGCCACTGGGGTGGAATTTATGTGTTTCTTCTTTTTTGCATTGTTCTCTGCTTTTCATTGCGGTGCCCCAGAATATTGAAGGGAAGGAGGACAAAGCAGAGAGGAAATGTTACTTTTCGTACTGAAAAAACTGCTCCTGCATGTTCAATGTTTTTCCCTTTCTTTCTCCCATCTCCCCGTACTCTTTTTTTTTACTCTTGTAAAATAATTCCTGGTCCCTGCCAGAGTTAGGGACTTCCATATTTATGACACATATAGGTGTTTATCAAGTGAGAGAGGAAGAAGTATGTAGTCTCAGAACACTGAGAGACATGCCTTCTAATCACAAGAGCACCCAGACCTTGCAGCAGTTCTCTTTGGCAGCTAAACACCATTGGGATCAGCAAAAAGCATCTGGATTCACCTAACTTCATGGGAATGTTGGTGCTG
Source organism: Limosa lapponica baueri (assembly GCA_002844005.1). Taxonomy (NCBI): domain Eukaryota; kingdom Metazoa; phylum Chordata; class Aves; order Charadriiformes; family Scolopacidae; genus Limosa; species Limosa lapponica. Next base: position 496,265 of record KZ505841.1, read on the forward strand.
GGGTATGCTGGCTCTTGAACAGGTAATTATTTCTCACCAGGGACAGATTACTAGCCATTTCACTATTGGGAGTGAAATTTTTCTGTGATTCATCTCATCCTAAAGTGGACTTCTGCACTGGCCAAGTCAACCTCAGCCCAGGATAATCCTGCACTGGCAGGGTTATCACCACCTCTCCCTTGACTGTACAGGAAAGATAGCAAGGTGTGAACTTCTGCATGGTAAACAGCTGAAATAAAGTGGAATGAATATGACATATGTAAGGCTCCTCTTTTCCATTTGTCTTCTTGTGTCCATTATCTTTTTCCATTTTCATTTCCTTTGTGTGTTTCCTTTTAATTGATGTTTCTTCTCTCTTGAAGGTTGCTTCCTTGGTAGTTCTTGGAGGTCTTCATCCAGTTTCTGTCACAGTGAGAAAGATCTGTACTTCTTACCTACTAACATTGTGCCCATCAGTGGTTCTGAGCCAAATGCCACTGAAACAGAGGAGGAATGTTTTTATCATCTGGTCACTGCCTTACTTACAGTACAGGCCAGAGTTTTCTACATTTAAGATGCAGTAGACACACTGAATGAGCAAAGTTCCTCAACAATCATATTATGTCTCCTGTTCAAAAGCGTACTTCTAAGATAATGACTATTTCCTCCACTGTGAGTGCGTTTGATGCCTCTGTGAATCAGGAGTGGATTTTATGAGTGTGTTGGGAGGAACTGGAGGTGAGGATTATACCATTTGTCTAGCATAATACTATATGTAAAGATCCAGCAGAGACTGTGCAGAGAGCACAGGGTATTGGCATTTGTACCTTTTTGCTGATTGTGCTAAAGCTTTCCTTCCACTGAGTCTCCATTTAACTCACCAATAGTGAACAGAAAGCATCAACTAGCAACAAAAATCAAAAATTCTTATATACATTGACGAGACTTCCCTTAAGCCTTTTTTTCTTCAGGCTCCAGCCCCAGCTCACTCAGCCTTTCCTCAGATGAGAGATGCTGCTTGATCAACTTTCAGCCTCTTCACTGGATTCACTTCAGTATGTCCGTGTCTCTCTTGCACTGGGGAGCCCAAAAGTGGACACAGTGCTCCATGTGTGTCCTCACCAGTGCTGAGGAGAGGGGAAGGACCACCTCCCTTGGTCTGCTGGTGACACTCCTCCTAATACAGTCAACGATAGCCTTCTTTGCCACAAGAGCACACTGCTGGTTTATGTTCAGCTTGTTCACCCTCAGGTCCTTTTCTGTCAAGTTGCTTTCCAGCTGGGTGGCCCCCAGCATGTATCGTGCATGGGGTTTATCTTCCCTAGGTACAGGGGGAGTTCTTCATATTGAACTGCATGTGGTTCCTGTTGGCCCATTTCTCCAGCCTGTTGAGGTCCCGCTGGATGGCAGCATGACCTTGTAGTGTATCAACCTCTCCTCCCATTATTGTGTCATCTGAAAACTTGCTGCAGGTGCACTCTGGCCCACCATCCAGATGCTTAATGAAGATTTTGAACAGGACTGGACTCAGTATTGATCCTGGGAACACGCCACCAGTTACTGGCCTCCAACTAGACCTTATGCTGCTGATCACCACCCTCTGCACCTGACTGTTCAGCCAGTTTTCAATCCCCCTCAACTTCATTCAAACCAAACTTTAGGGCTTTTATACTTCATGATAAAACTGAGTCTTTGGGTCATTAATAAAGCTAAAAAAAACCAGCCTTGTAGAGGTCTAATTGTAAAATACAATGATCCGAATTTTCCACAGATCTTCAGTACTTACTTACGAGCTGTAAACACTCCTGACAAAAGCCACTAAAATTATGACATTGTTGTTGAGTCATTAAACTAAGTGGAAGAAACTACCACTTTGATCAATACATGCTCAACTGTGATCTTAAAACTCCTGAGTTGTATCATTTGACTTTGAACATTTTCTTGAACAGCCATTTTTTTTTCACATTTTTGTATCAGTTTTAGCTGTACTGATCTTTTTTTAACCTTGTCTGTTTAGGATGAGTTGTATTGCTTGTGCTTTATTCATTCTTGATCAAAATAATATGTCCTCATTATTTTGGAAATAAAATCTTTGGTTTCTTCAGCAAGAAATTGAAGAAATTAAAAATAAATATCCCCACCACCACCTGTAGACCACCACCATCTTAGCCACACAATTCCTACATGCACAGGATCCACACAATTTTGCTTTCTTCTTTATCTTATGTCTTGCCTCTGTGCTGTGGTCTGCCCATGTAAAGTTGTCTTTCGGCTTTTATTCCCCGTGCTACGGTGGAGCTCAAAAGGATTTCGCTTCAGCCTTTCTGGATCTCAAGGAATTTTCTTCAGACCATCACTTGATGGTCTCCTTACTGGCATTCAACAGCACTTGTGTTGTTTCCTCAAAGGAAAACTGACCTTTTAGTTAACAACTAGATTCCTCCATAACAAAAGTATAGTGATTTGCAATTTCAGCATCAGTGTGGTTCTTTATAAGAAAATGGACAGCATGGTAAATTCTGAAATAATATGTTTATCAAGCATGCTGAATATACTTCAAAAGTGAAGTGCTTGGTGATGAGAAGTCATATTTTATAAGACAACTGCATATCTCAGCATGAAATATGTAGAGATTTTTATTTTTTTTTTACATACAGTCTTATATAAGATAATGTACTGAGAAAAAAATTCAAAGCAGGTATGACTTTTCGTTATCAAGTACAAAATTTTATATGGGATGTGGTCACAATCACCCATCTTTCCATGTTTGCAATTAGTTTGCAAATAAGTTTTAATTTTAATAGGTGATTTTTAAAGTGTTAAAACATTTTTAAATTAAAAAAAAATATATTTTGTGAATATTTTTTGTCATTCAATTGTAGTTTGCATCAAAATATACTGTTGTAATAAATGTTCATAGTTTGCTAAGTAAGCCTTACAAATGGAAAAGCCACCATATGCACACTTGAATAGATAGATAATAACGGTTGTATGTAGAAGTCTGGGATTCATCTTAAATATATGTTTTTGTCTATTTTAGATCTATCCTAAGTGGGAAAATATGTTCCAAGAACTAATTGTGATTGATAGATCTGTAGAATGCACCCAACTGGAGATGTCCCAATTTTGCTGTCCCAGCAATTTTACGGACCTATCTTGTTCTTATTAGGCTTTAGAGCACTTATGCCAGTCTGGGTAGTGTTTCCCTTCTTGGAGCTCCCACGAGGGAGCTATGCTGTGCAAAATCCTAATCCATAGACTTTATATAATCTCAGATTTCCTTTACCCTAAAGCTATGTCTGCTCAGCCCTTTGCAGACAGAATTAAACTGGCTCTGTCTGCCCGTTGTGATCCAGCTCTGAGCTTGAAGTCAGTCTCTCAGCAAGACTTACTAACTTGGGCATAGCACTGTACTCACAGCAGTTTCCAATTGAGAGCTGGCTGGCATCCAGTTGAGTTGAAGCAGAGGCAGAGACTTGGTTGGTCTGCAGAGATCATGTGGACTTGCTTTAAATGTGCTGAAGCATTTTCTTCTCCCACGTCTTTGGAGTACAGACTGTCTGGTGCCTTATCACAAAAGTGGCACCAGCTTGCTCTGACCCCTAAAATCACTGCTTACTGCTATTCTCTTAGCATAAGCAGCACTTTTCAACATCATGGTATTGTAGTCGGTGTTTTGGGCATTTAGGAGCACATGTGAAGAATACGTAAAGTATGCAGAGATTGTATACAACTGTAAAACAAGTTACACACTGCTACCAAAAAATAAGAAGTACATAATTTAAAATAAATCCTGTGTTCACATCCACGTCTCTCTTTCCTCATTTTTTTTTTTTTTTGTAGAATTCTTTGGACTTGGGCTCACATCTTTTTATTAGAGAATAATTCTGTCTCTCTGGAGCAAGTCAGTAAACCATTAAATTTTCCTTTCATCAAATGAGCAGTTCTACCCACTGGGCTTTTTTTTTTTTTTTTTTTGGTGGTTGTTCTGTAGTCTCTCTAGTTCACAAGTGCTCTAACACCACCTACTTTTAATTTTGCCACTGTTGATATTTTCAGTATCTATTTCAGCCTATTTTGTTTCTCTGCTCCTAGCCTCTCTACAGTTCTAGGGTTTATCCTGTTGTGACACAGTTAACAGATGTAATGAGTCTCACTGTCTCTGAATCAAGTTGAGAAACGTCTGAAGTATCTTTTACTGATGACTAGAGGGTTGCTAATAAATTGAAATATAGGTTTAGGCTAAGACGGAACTCTTTCAAACTCAAGCATTTTAAAAAGCTGGAAAATAGATGCTGGTGTCCCTAGAGTAAAGTCTGCAAAATATATTCCTTAACTACGGAGCCATTACTATAGCTTCGCACTGACTTGAAGACACACAGGAACTGGTATGCTCATAAACAGAACCATTTTTACAGTCACTTTTTGGACTATAACAATAATATAAGACCTACTGTATAAAAATGTACTAGGAAGTTAATTTTTCATTGACATGAAGTTTAATAACTAAAATATTTCTCATATAAATATACACATGTAAAATAAACAGACAGACTAACAGACCTCAGCAGTATATTACTAATTTTTATACAAAAATGTATACACATGTACATTAAGCCCATTAAAATGCCATAAGAATTATTTTGGGAATGGAAAAGAAAAAAGACTGCCGTCGGATGACTATTTGGAGTCAGTAAATGAATAAACCAATAGTGTTACTGTCTACAAAAAAAAGATATCTTTCACATAGCATACTTTTCTTCTCAATAAATTTTATTTCAAAGAGGAATTGCAGCATTGGTTTTATTGTTTTGGTTTGAATATTGCATGGATTTGTTATGAGGGTCCAAGTCTTGACAAAAAATCAGTAAGCACTTTCTTCGCCCAACCATTACAGCAATACTTATCCTTTTTTGCCAATAAAGCCTAGCCATGAAGGAGAAATATTTGGTTCAGTTAAGCTACAATGAATGTAAAGAGACAAAGGAAGAGTTAGCACAAATATACTGATAGCTTTAAACAAAGCTAAATCTGGAGCGAGGCTGAAAGTCATAGAAAAATTTGGCTTTTCTAAATTATTTTTGACTGCATTCTTATTAATAGTTTTAATATTGCAAGATTTGGAAGACCCTTTCTGGTAGTAATTTTCAATTATGCTACCTGCTATGTGAACGCACAGCAGGTGTACGGGGTTTCATAGAATCATAGAATGGTTCAGGTTGGAAGGGACCTTAAAGATCATCGAGTTCCAACCCCCCTGCCATGGGCAGGGACACATCCCACTAGACCAGGTTGCTCGAAGTCCATCCAGCCTGGCCCTGAACACTTCCAGGGATAGGGCATCCACTGGGCAACCTGTTCCAGTGCCTCACCACCCTCAGAGTAAAAAATTTCTTCCTGATATCTAATCTAAATTTACTCTTTTCTAGTTTGAAGCCATTATCCCTCATCCTATCACTACATGCCCTTGTAAAAAATCCTTCTCCAGCTTTCTTGTAGGCCCCATTTAAGCACTGAAGGGCCACTGTAGAGTCTCCCTCAAGCCTTCTCTTCTCCAGTTCAACAATCCCAACTCTCTCAACCTGTCTTCATAACAGTTCTAACTTAGCAGTTCTAACCCTCTGACGGTCTTTGTGGCCCTCCTTTGAACTTGGTCCAACAGGTCCATATCCTTCTTACATTGGGGGCCTCAGAGCTGGATGCAGTACTCCAGGCGGGGTCTCACCAGTGTGCAGCAGCGGGGCAGAAACACTTTTGGTGCAGCCCAGGATTTCAATCAATATCTTTTACAAACACTGAAATATAGTTGTCAATATACAGATTTAGTTGCAGCAGTTTTTTTTACTTTTTTGCTTTCTTGAAAACACATCTTAGAGGATTAAAAGAAAAATTAAACAAGTGCTAGGATTTGCTTTCTGAAATTGAAGAAAAATGAGCCTTTAAAATTGATCCTTTTTAATGTTAAAACTAATCAATACCTGCTGAAGTAGGCCTCACATATAAAAAGTAAAAAATTTCAATCACCATCTCGGCCTGAAGTTACAGCACCATAGCAGCTGCGGCCACAGGCTTGCTTTAGATGAGGTGTTTTCTGTATGTGTCGTTTCAGTCTGAAGGATACATCTGGGTCAAATTGCATGATAGCGAGCAGCAACCGCCTGTAACAAAGCTTAATTTTGCCAGGAAAAGTGAAAGAAGTTTGTTTTACTCCATAATGAAAAATAAGAAACTAGCATAAGAAACTGTAATTATGTCTAAATTATAAGCATTTTTTTAAATTGAGGTATATAAGTCTATATAAAGCAGTAGATTATGGCTTCCAAATGATTCTGTGGATAATGTGTCTACTCCTCTGCATTTGTCTGTCCTAAAATCTGGACCTGCACAGCTCTCACTCGTTTTCATAATTTCCCAGGGAGTAAAAAATCTACTGCTGTGATTAAGTATAAACCCAAATACAATACACAGTTCTGAGCACTTGCAAAAATGCTTAGTATGAACCGAGGTTAGGTGGCTTCTTCACCTCTCAAATTCAAGTATTAGGTAGAAATAGCATTAAATGAAGCAATGGGAGAATTACATTTACAGTATGCATTTAAATGCATGCATGTAAGTGCATGCATTTAAGTGCATGCTATAATATTTTAAACCAGAATTTCTGTCATTGTATTATTTTATTAATTTACTGGTGCTTTCAAAATATATTTGTTAAAAATGAAGGTAGTGAAAAAATTACTTTTGTTCAGCAAAAAGTGATCGGTCTTTCTAAAAGCCAAATTGTACCACACTGTCTGGTAGAAAAGGCATTAAATAAAAATCACAGAAACAGACTCCAGGCCTTTCATTACTTTGTAGAAACACACATTACAAATCTCTGTGGTATTTCTATCCTGTCTTTCAGGTTAAAGAGAGGTTCATATATTAAACAATTATTTCTTTGAGTTGGGCAGAGCTGACATACACAAGTTTACTCTCAGGTAAAAGAGTTGTCATCTTTCTTTTTTGTTTTACATTCTCTCCCTTGAAGACTTCAATCTTTCAGAATATTTGCTAAACTAATTCTTCTGTTAAAAGTTAGTTTTGATTCTCTGCAACCACGTCCCTGTTTTAGCATTTCCATTTTAAGTGACTTTAATTTTTTGTATATCATCATTTGAGAATAAGTACTTTTATTCATTATTTCACTAGATGTGACAAGGCACATTAAAAGATAGCACAGATAAAATTTGTTTAAGAAAGCCATCGTATCTTGAAACCTTGAATGCCTTGGTCATGTCTTCTTTAACCTAAATTAGCAATGTGGAAACATGGTTGTTTCCTTTCATTACCTTATTTATACTAGTTCAGTGAGGTCGCTTTGTATTTTTTTTCCATGTGATATAGTTTATCAAAGCAGCAGGTGGATATCAGTGCACTGGAAAAGTTGGTTTATGATTCTTCTTTCTAGCAAATGTTAGGCTAAACCATTCTGGTCTAATGCACATATACTGTCTCCAAACCCAAGAGATTTGGCAAGGCTGGAATGCAGTGATAACATGATACAGTGATCTCATTTTGAATATTACCTGGTTTGGGGGTTTTTTAGAATCTTTCAGTGAGGTAGCCTTTGATCTTCTGGTGGTAGCTTGGTAGTTTGTGGTGTCCTGGTTACCTGTTATGAAGTAGTTGTTTCATGAGGACTGTCATTGCTGTTCAGCGCACTGTTAATTGGGTGAAAAACAAGCTGCTGTTTGAAAACTACTGCCAAGGTCTTGTGAGATCTGGAGACATGGTGTCATTGGTTAGTTGTGTGAGACATTTGTGTGTGTTTTCCCCGTCAGCCAATCTAGGTTAGAGAACTAATATTGACTGTAGATATAAAGGAAGTAGATACCTGCTCTTATTTACTGAGTCCAACAGTTACAACTGAAAGTTTCTTTGTCTATAGACAACAATGTAAACATTTTTTGCATGCGCTGTATCATTCCATATTTCACCAGCTTTCACATCAGCATCCTATGGATTCAGCTGGGCCCTATTCTAGTATATTTTCTCTTTATCTTTAAGATTATTCCCGTAGTCAAACAACATTGTCTTACTTAGAAAAACATCATAAGTTTGAGAGGTTCCATTAGAAAACAGAAAATAAAAGAAGGTTGCCCTGAAGGATAAGCCCATGATGCCAACCAATATAAACACAAATCCAGATGTTTTGGCGAGCTAATGTGAAAAAAAACCCCTCTGTAGTCTTTATTTACACTTTATAGCAAATATTTTACCAGGAGGAAGTGAAGAATGTTGACATTCCACCACTTAAATCCCCGTCAGAACAATGTCTTCAATGCCAAAATGTCAACATGCATTGCAAAGTTTCCTCCACATCAGCATGCTAGGACACACATCTGGCATCTTTCTTCCTTTTTTTGTTTCTTTTTTTACTTTTTTTCTTTTCCTTGCTGCTGGCTACTGTAGATATGAAAATGGGAAGGCAAGATAACTCTCAATCAGCCATTTCACTCTGTGTTCAGCTGTCTGTTCACCTACTTGGAAAAAAAAAAAACAATCCAAAAAACAGTAGACAGCATAACTTCAAGTGAACATATGTGCAAACTCCCATATTTATTATCTGTAGTCTATAAGCCTTATATTCCTTGTAGACCATAGATTTACCTATTATAATCTCCATTCCTTATTATGATTTGTAATTCTTATAGAATCTGTAGTTTTTATAAATTATAACTAAAATTAGTTTTATCTGTCGGTTTTTATCTGTGTGATAATATCACAGTCAATACTGTAAGATGAAGTCCATTTCATGGACACACATCAGGAAATAGACTGAACTGCATGCTCCAAAGCTTTAAGAGAAACACTGATTTTGTATCAATTCCTCATCAAGCTCACACAAAACAGCCATTCAGCTTTTCCAGGGACACCTAGTAGTAAATGAAGACCATTTTCTCTACCCAAATTTTTACTGTTTTGAAGAACATGTGGCTGTTTGCTCTAACTCTACAGTTGTGAACTGAATAGATTCTAGCACTGATTCTGGAGTAGATTTTGTCTACTGTTTTGAACGAGAAGAGAATCTTTTTGCTTCTGTATGAGGTGTGAAAATGAAGACGTGAACCTTGTGTCTTTGTCCAGTTTTTCATTATGAATTTATTACCTTTGTGTATATTTTCCCTGATCATTTGACTGCCTGAAGAACCAGCTAATAATATCTGTGTTTCCGATAATTCATTATTTCATTTACAAACGAAAGTCCCAAACAATCCATTATTGTGTAGGTATAGACCATTCTAAATTATTCTGCAGAACTCCTTCTTTTTCTAATTGTGGTAAATCTCCATGAAGAAAAAGAAATCAAACCATGATAGTTCAGTCTTATTTCTAGCATTATAGAAATAGAAAATATTATGATAAATATCTACCTTTTTCTCCTTCAGAATTTCATTAACACTTATTTTGCTTTCTGTACCTATAGTTTGGAAAAAAATTATAATGTAAAGTGCTCTCTCATATACAGAAATTTCTGTGTGAACTACCAAACCACCACTACTAACCACCCCACAAAAAAAAAAGAAAAATAATTAAAACTAAAACCCACCACTTTATATCAAAGATAGCATTTTGATTTAGGATTTCTGATTTGCCTAGAACATACCCTGTGAATGCTGAGTACTAAAAGCAGACAGTTGCTCTTTTGTGAACAGAATTAAATGGTTACATTTTTCCTCTAAATAGAAACCATATAGATGCTTAAGGAGGATGTATTCTATCTGATCCACAACTCACGGATGTCAAGATGCAATGTTTAGTGGCATGTTACACAATCACAAATTCACAGATTACTTGGACCACAGTGTACCGTAATTATGCAGTGTTTAGGTGCTTTTAAGTTAAAGTAATTTTAGGTAAAAGTAGAAGTAAAATAAAAGTAAAACTCAACTGAACTGTGTATTGTAGAGCCCCACCATGCTTCATACTCTGGAAAGAAAATATAAAATGTTGCGGGCTTTGTGAACCAGCTATAGTATCAGCAGGAATACTACTACATTTACTCATTGGTATACAGCACAGATAAATAATTAATAATTTATCATTTGAAATTTTATATGCACTGATGGAAATCAAACCAAATCAAATCCATGAATAGCATCCCATCACCACTGTTACCGTCAGTGGATGAATTTCCTTTTGGCAGCCTCTGCCATCTGTCTTACAGCAATCATTTTAATTGAAGTTACAAAACTGAAAGCAATAGAAGAGAAGGTTTTTCTTCATTTTAATCCTATATTCCTTTACATGTTGATTTTCATCTCCTTACCAGCACTGCAGATGTTTTTGAACTGTGATATAAATGTCATGCAATTTCAGCAGAACTCAAAACAGCATGAAACTTTTTGAGAGGTTGTTTGAATATCAGAAGAATATGTATTATTTCATATGCTTTTTCAAAAGCTGACCTATTGGCAGCCATTTGAATCATGTCAATTATGCTTATATTTTGTCATGCAAGACAGTTCCAGACTGAAAAGAGTTTGGCGCAGCATATAATTACGAATGTACAGTCCCAAAGTAGTTAAAGATAAACATGTTAACATTGAAAAGAACATAATTTTCAAAAATTACAATCACATGCAGTAAGATATTTTTTCATAACTAGTTGAACACAGTGTGTACTTTCCCTTAAAAATATTTTCTAAGGATTTATACATGTGGTGATTTTCATACTTTTGTGTTGCTCTTGGGTTTCAGTGGGGCTGCCCAAATGTGCTTAAGGGTTTGGTTTTTTGTTTGCTAGAATTTAGAATCATAGAATCATAGAATGGTTAGAGTTGGAAGGGACCTTAGAGATCATCTAGTTCCAACCCCCCTGCCGTGGGCAGGGACACCTCCACTAGAGCAGGCTGCTCATAGCCCCATCCAGTGTGGCCTTAAACACTTCCAAGGATGGGGCATCCACAACTTCTCTGGGCAACCTGTTCCAGTGCCTCACCAACCTCACAGTAAAGAATT
>KZ505841.1:507254-520520 GCA_002844005.1 Limosa lapponica baueri
GGATGGGGCATCCACAACTTCTCTGGGCAACCTGTTCCAGTGCCTCACCAACCTCACAGTAAAGAATTTCTTCCTAATATCTAATCTAAATCTCCCCTCTTCCAATTTAAAACCATTACCCCTTGTCCTGTCACTACACTTCCTGACAAAGAGTCACTCTCCGGCTCTCCTGTAGACTCCCTTCAGACATTGGTAGGCTGCTATGAGGTCTCCCCAGAGCCTTCTCTTCTCCAGGCTGAACAGCCCCAGCTCTCTCAGTCTGTCCTCATAGGGGAGGTGCTCCATCCCTCTGATCATCTTTGTGGCCCTCCGCTGGACCCGTTCCAACAGGTCCATGTCCTTCCTGTGTTGAGGACTCCAAAGCTGGACACAGTTCTCCAGGTGGGGTCTCACGAGCGCAGAGTAGGGGGCTAGAATCACCTCCCATGACCTGCCGGCCATGCTTCTTTTGATGCAGCCCAGGATGCGGTTGGCTTTCTGGGCTGCCAGTGCACATCGCTGGCTCATGTTGAGCTGCTCATCCACCAACACCCCCAAGTCCTTCTCCTCAGGGCTGCTCTCCAGCCATTCTCCTCCCAACCTGTATTTGTGCCTGGGATTGCTGTGACCCAGGTGCAGGACCCTGCACCATGTTTATCTTTCTCTTTGCTTAGCACAAATGATAGTTTTGATCTCAGTTAATTACCTAAAATTTAGGCATGTTTGGCCATCTTGAGTTTGACAGTGAAACAGTCTGTGTTTATTTGTATGTAACTATATACATGCTTAATTTTGGGTACACCAGTTCTTCCCTCGCCATCTGTGTTCATTTCTGCTTGAGCCACTTCCTTTAAATTGCAGCTTGTGTTGCTCCTTTGAACACCATAAGCTTCACCTCCCTCCTGCTGCATTATCCTGCATAGTGCAGTGCACTCTACAGCAATTCCATATAGTCCTTTTAGTGACATTTTTTTGACAGAAAGAGGGCATATTTATAGTCAAGTAACATAACCCCAGCCTAAGTCTCTGAATTGTTCAAACAGGGCTGTCTTGGACTGCACTGTTGAGAAACATCAGAAAATTTATTTCTGGTTGATGCCATCTATGGTGGCTATGACTTTGTGAAGGACTAAAGGACTAAAGGCAAAGGACTCTTTCCTGCTGGGCTCAAAATGGACTCTACAGCATAAAATCTCAAGATCAAACATCCTTTTTTTCCCCATCTTCTGTCCATAGCTGTCCTCAGAAACAGTTTTCAACTTTTGATGTTCAGCAGTGGCAAAGAAGAATGTCAGCCAAACGCTGTCCATGCTGTTACCACTTCTCATACTGTTATTGCAGGGTGCAACTCCAGGGTGATTTGTGCACAGATAGCAAACACTGCTGTGATTAGAGATTGGATTTCTGAGGATGTCTGTGCAGCAGAAGGAAGGTGTGACTTCATCAAGAACTAGCGTACCTGAGCAAGCCTGTCTAGCTAATACGGTGACAGCAGGGCATAGATTTTGTGCTGAAGTCCAGATGTTAGTACATGTTAAATAACATGCACAAACAAACCTCTGTCATTATGCAGTCTAACGTTTCGGGCTGCACCACACTTCAGTTTTGTTCAAACACAAGCTCTCCACCCATTTCTAGGCTTACTGTAGTTTCGGTGTCTGAAACATGCCACTGTCACATCTCCCTCTTTGAGAGGGCACTGACAGCCCTCAATATCCTCCTGCCCCTTTGTCTTTAGAAGTCCTTTTCATCCTAGGTTCGGGAATGGGAAGGCTAGACCTTGACGGTCCTTTTGGATTTAGACTAATAGTTGCCATTTACTAGTATCCCCACTGTTTTCTCAATGACTCTTGGTATTCTTGGCCCAACGCTCAATATTTTGCTTTGTCATGGACATTACTCATTGTTAATTTGCTGATGGTTTCATCCCACAATAGCCCCTGTTGATTTAAGGTATGATATGAAACAGGCCAATTGCATAACTTTTTCATAAAAACGAACTGCATATAACTCATTCCCTTCTTTGCCACAGAAGCCTTCTTTACTTTGAAGTTCTGACATCACTGTTGGTCATGCTTGTAATGTATCCCACCAGTATCACATTTAAATAAATAAAGCAGCCTGAGGAAATGTAATTTAAACTGGCTAATTGGGTAGTTCTCAGCTCATGCTTTCAAACAGCACTGTTGTAGCACCACAGCAATAAACCAAGTGGCTGTCTGCCATTCCTCTTACTCATCCAAAGATGCTTCACTGTATAGTTGCCAATGAATCTGTAATACATTAATTCATTTTACTAACAGTAAGGACTGCCACAGTCAGCAATACTGCTACCACAGAATTTCAAAATGTCACAGGCTCATTTTAAAAGATTGAATTATGTATTATCAGAAAAGAAGTCTTGAGAGCTACTAAATTTAAGCACAAGTCCTAGAGTTCCACGGGAAGAGCCCAGAATGCATGAAGCCCAGCAACAAATGGGCATGTTGCAACATGCATGTCAAATGATTATTTCCAAAATGCTCACTAGATTCATTAAGATTGCACAAAGAAATTGAAATGCATTTGCCTGTTCACTACAGTTGTAGCAAAAAACTCCAACCTTAAACTCTGTCAGATATTTTGCCGGTATAGACAAGCCTCAAATTGTGCACAATGAAGCCCTGTGTTGGTTAAATAGCTGGTGGGTTCTAGTGATAGATATTTTGTGTATTTCCCAGCTACTTCACAACAGGAGAAAGATGTCCTGGTAGGCTCAATTTGGAAAGACTTATGTATGTTCACTCTGTCACTCTGCTTCTTAGTAGATATTCAGAGGAATTTCACTTACTTCCATAAATTTCCTTTATTCCTTGGTCAAAAAGGAGGAACATGCCCAAAGCTGTGCCTTTATGTCCTCTCACCTTGTAGGGTAACTGTCTAAGTTCAAACAGCATGTTCAAACGTCCCTCTGTTTGATTCCATTTTTTTATATCTTCTTCTCTTTATTTCTTCTTTTCTCCCCTTTCCTGTTTTCCCTCAGTTTGTCAAAACTTTGAGAGGTTCAGGAAATTTTCAGAGCTTTTTTTCATGTATATGGTATAACTGTTCCCATTTTCTTATACCACTGTTAGTGTTTACGAAGTATTTTTTATATACGAGGTTTTAGTAAGGTCTTGGTAAATTTGACATTTCAGCTCAAAGACCTGCTTCTAACATCAAGTTTTTCCCACTTTGTCTTTTAGAAGAAAGTAATGTCAGGTTTCCCACACTTCAGTATGAGGTTTTCTAAAATATGTAAAATATAGAAATTTCTAAGATTTCTAAAATACATGTTTTTCTAAAATTAAAATGTGATTGTTTTGCAAATAGAGAGTTTACTATGCTTTTAATTCCCATCTTGTAGATAAATAAAGCAAAGCAAAATCACATCATATGTTCTAGACGTGTAGAATAAAACCTCACTCACTTCTGTAACTGTAGATAGCTGCATTTAAAATTTCAAAACTCATATGACTGCTTATTAATTTCAGACTAAATGCAGTGCAGTCTATCATGTGCCAGTACAGAACAGGACTGATTTTATAATTATAGTTCTATTTTAAATTAGCTAATCCATAAATCTGTAAAGATATTGCTTGTTATCATGATAATTACTTGCTAAATTCAGGTGTACACTTAAAATCAAATCTTACATTTTCTTTTATGTTTTTTGGTTGTGGAGCCTATATCAAATTATAGAGAGACAATATTTGATCTCTGTGGAAAGATTTTTGGCAGTTTTGTGAAGAATTGGCAGCCTGCAACTGGATGGCATTTTATTGACATTTGTCCTAGATAAATTTCTTCAAAATTTACTGTAATTAGTGAGAAGATATATCAAATATATTTTGTAGCAGAATGGTTACAGTGACCCTTTTCTTTCATTGCCTGAGTTACCAACATTCTGGACCAAAAATAGGTACTGTGATACTTCAGCCAGGCAGACACCCCATCACTAGTTAGCAGATTCAGTATCTTTATGTCTTGGTTTAACAGACTAACTTGGAGAAAGAACTGAGTTGAATCTTTACTTCAAAAGGCAAATCAAAATAAAATTCCTTAGGCTGTTAAAACATTTGGTAACCTTTCTTCTCCTTTTTTTCTTTTTGCCTCCCCACTTCCTGTTTTTGACCACAACAAGAAACAGAAATGAACTGCAAGAAGAGCTATCCCCTCCAAACCAGACTGGTTTGGATAAGCAACTTTTGGAACCATCCAGTAGAACTTTCCAGACTTTTGATGTTCACCCAAAAGCACACACCCACTTTTCATGCCCCCAGCCACAGACATGACAATGAGTATCCAATAAAACAAAATGTCACCTTTGTCCTCACAACTCTTTAAAGTTTCTTGTGTACTTTTAATCCATTATTGTATCTCTTTTCCACCACAAAAGAGCCCCCCAACTGAATTTTTTTTAATTAAGTTTCTTATTTTAAACCCTTTCGATCAGTAAAAGGCTCAGTTATTTTTCTTACCTTGTCCAGAAAAAAAAAAAAAATAATGGAAGAATAAAAGGTCTTTCTAAAATGTTTACCCCACTTGATCCTTTCTTTCTCCTAGGAACAATCTTTTACCTTAGTAACAAATGGATGAACATTTATACAGTCTTAAGTTAATTGTAGGGTGGGTTTTTTATAGTTTTAACTGTTCTTTCCTTGCCATTGCCTCTGGAAAAACACTAGCTATTTACATTTCCCTCTAACATTTGTCAAGTAGTACATCATTCCAGAGCTGTCTTAGGGTCTGTGGGGACCGAAGTACAGGCCCTAGTTTTGAAATAGTCCTGTGGTGAGATCTGCACCTAAGACCACAAGGTTTAAACCTTGTTGTCTCTAAACACAGCCCTCTCTGATACAGTTTCTGCTACTTCCTTTTTTCTGTTTCCTGGGTCTTTTCCCCTGTTCTTCATTTTTTGAGCATTTAGGCTTCTTAATCTTTTCCCCCTTCTTTTTCCAGGCTCTTCACTGATGGAAACATTTCCCAACTTTTATTCTTCTGAAAAAGATTGAGGAACAGTCTGTGCAAATTACAGGCTGTTTCACATTGGGAATGGAGCAACACCACCCCAGGCAGTGCTCCAGGAAGGACTGAAGCCACCAAATGCGTGAGAACTTTTCAAAGCACAAAGAGAGAGCCAAGGGTATTCACCTCTGCAGTCCATGCCTATGCTCAGCAATGGACGTTCTTATGAAAATTAGTACCAAAGATACTATTTAAGCTGGAAACTAGGGATCCTGGAGTGAACACACAATGGATTCTGTTGTGGCTTGTAAGCATAGCCCTGAATTCAGACAGCACCGAACTGCATGATCCCAAAAGGAACATTATAATGGCTTTTGCTACAATAAGCTACAGTACCTTTCAGACCTCCAAAATGTAGTGGGAAAGTGCTGTCTACCAGCCCATTTTCAGGATGTACATCATCTACACACCTGTCACAGAGCTAAGACGCAAAGAAATAGGTGTTGTTTTGGTATCTTTAAGTACATTCAACCTGTTTTTGGGCTATGATATTTATCTGGCAGCTCAGGCAGATCTTGATATTCTTTTCTGTCACCATTATCTGATGCATATAAAACATTCAGAAAGAATTTTGGGTTGGTATGTCTTTTTGAGATGCAAACAGAGATCCTTGTCTCAGTATTCTTTTGTACTCTTCTCAGTATTCTTGCTTTAGTCATAAACTGAACAATGTAACTTTTTCTTACATGCTGTTTATAGAGACATAAATAACTTGTTTGCCTGTTGCCAAATTTAAAGTATTCAAGACACCCAGTCTTGAAGAAATGCAGAAAGTAATATGGTTCTCCCATTTAGCTATGAGCAAATCAGGGAAGGAACTTGATAAATTTGTGGTTTGCTCAAAAAGTATGGGTAGAATTTGTACAAGGTTTGTTTACTCTGTGTTTTAACAGTTCAGATATATATGGCACTTCCTCTTCCTTCACCACAAAAGTCATTTGAAAATGGATCTCTAAAAAAAATGCTTCTAGAATCTTGTTCTTAAACATAAAAAGATGTTTTTTTTTTTCCTCTGTGAAAGGGAAATTGGAAGATCACGGCATCCTGAAGGTTAGGACAGCTAAACCAGACTAATCCTCACACCAGTCCTGTTGGCAACTCCTTCAGTAGTTTTGGCAGCCAAATGTGGAGCCAGCCAGCAGCATGAATAAATCCAGCCAAGAAGACAGCTACAGCCCTATATATCAATGCTGGAAAAAACGCATTCCGGAGCTTGGCGTCTGTGCTACGATGCTTGCCAAGCACACCCTAGGAGTGGCCACACATGTGCTGGCTTTTTCAGCAGAGAAGCAGAATGAAAACAGGACAGCTGTGTGAGCCACAGTGTGAGCAGTAGGGAAGACTCTGCCATAGTCCTTTTCTTTCTTCTAGAAAATGGAAGATATTCCTGAGAAGTCAAAGTCAGGGTGTGCAGATTTTGCCTAATGTACAGGAGGAACATTAAGTTTTATTTACATCCAGAAGTTTTGTTTCCAGTTCTGCTGAACTGTTCTAAGCCATTATTACAGGACATTATATATCTAGTTTCTCAGTTATCCCAAGTCATTCACTGGAATATTGGGAGGAAAATGCATACCTAACAACCTGCAGCGTTCTGAATGCCTGTCTGGTGTCATTAAAAAGAATTTGACTTCCATTAAAGTTTTTACCTATATATGCATTAAAGATTATCCCATTAGGTAACAAACTCTTAAAAAGACAGGAATGGTTGTACTTGTTCAGACTAATGTTCCAGTTTTTGGGCTGAGACTGGTATCCAACCAACGATGACCATAAGATGGCGGCGTCCATCTGGTATTGTCCATGGAAAATTCTGGCTTAGTGTACGTATACTTTCTCTTCACTCAGTCCTGTTCAATACTTAAGAACAGACATACGATCCTCAGGGTAGAAGCCATAACAAGCTATGAGTCAGAAACTACAGTCAGCTATCAGAAATTGAGATTGTATCCAACAGACCAAATGACAGAGTAACTAGTGATATTCAAAAGCTTCTGCTGAGGTTCCCCTGTAGAAGTGGCTGTACCAGATGAATTGGAAAAAGATCCTGGACTAATGCAATTTACAGTCTTTTTTTTTTTAAAAATTGGTCTGGACCAAAAGCTGCACAATTATATAGCACTGCAGACATTCCAAGCAGCCATGATATCCATAGAGCAGTTTAAGGAGGCTGTTGCAATGTTGATGATCCATCACACTTTACTAAACTGTTGAAAACTAGCCGAGCTACTGAAACATCCAGGATCACAAAGGCATTATGATGGCTTAGAGGCAGAATTTTCGTCTTTTTTATTGAGTTATAGCTCCTCTGTTGCACCTGTAAGAAAAATCAACTCCAACTGATTTTATCAAGTGTATTGAATGTACAGTTACTTCTTATCAAGCAACAATGATGACAACTATCCTCTCCTGAAAAATGGAAAAGTGAGTTTGGAGGTTTTCAGAAATAAGATGTTGGCAACCTTAGACCTCAGCATAATATGTGGATTACATTACATCCCATGAAGGATTAGACTGACTTTCTGTCATATATAAGGGATATACGAGGACTAATCGCTGCAGTTAGTGATTGGTAGAAGTTCTGATGTCAGTTCAAATTTAAAAAAATAATAATAATAGGGTCCATGTAGTCTCAGAGAAATAGTTATACCAGACACTCAGAAAGGCAGTCCATGAAATCTGACCATTTCCTGTGGATTAATTTGGTGTTTGCATGAAGCTTAATTTTAGATATTGTGTTGCTTAAATAAGTGTGAGTTTTTGTGAACACAGACTTCTCTTTTGTTCTGAAATATTACAAAGTGTTTTATTAAGAATGCAGTCACTGGCGCTCCTACTCTCTCTTGCAGTCAGAACTACAGAAAAATACTGTGAACTTGATGTATTATGTACAGCTCCACCAAGATGAGTTGAAAATGTATTTTTGTGTCAACAGTTCTGTAACACCAAAGTAAAAACACAGCTTTTACCAATGTAAAAATACAGCTTCACAGATATCATCACTATTGACTAAAAAGATACAGGCAAACGATATTTGCCTTCAGTACTGATTTTTGCACTGTGACCTATAAATTTTGAGCATCATAAGAGACAGGAAAACATAGTAAGAAGGATGCTTCAGGTACATTTTCAACTGTCTGGGAGGTGATACTGAAATGAGTACTACCATAACAGGTCAGTGTCAATGTATATCATCTTGTTGAATACATCTTTACACGAAATGTGAATCTGATTTGTTAGAAAACCATTTGGAAAATGCAGAAGTTGTTTATCTAGAGGGTGCCTTCAGAATATATGACTGAGATGTCACCCAGTGTTTTAATGTTCCCATAAAGCCACAAGCCACCCTTGTTTGTCATATTCATAAATGACCTACATGTAAGTAATCACTCAAGTCTCGGTATCTGGGGATGGGCTTTCAAGTTTAGAACGGCACACTGTGTCACTTGTTTAATATACATGAAAACACTATGGAGGTTTTTTGTCAAAACACTTTATGTACAACTTCAGGAGACTGCTTTACCAATAGCACTGAACATTTCAGAACTGATTACCTCAGCAAAAAGCCCAAATTAATTTTTATTTCCCAAGATACTTCTACAAGACTAATCAAATTCTTGTTAATTCTTTACAGTCATGAAGAAAGCCTGAGAGAATTAGACCCTGACGACAGACATCAACTCACATTCATGGAATCTGGAGAATTTCTGAATGGAAGAAATATTAAATACAGACATACTTCTATTTACTTTCCTCAGGCCAACAGGGAAGCAGAGCTTTTTAGGCAAGTTGTGAAAGATGGTTGCAAATTGCTGACCTACAAGGAAAATCCAGAAGCTGGTTAGTTGTTGTACATTAGTGTCAGAGCTTTGTAACAGTTGAATTTGTTTTCCTTTAAAATATTGTATGAGGGATAGAAAGACAAATTAGAATATTCTGAAGTGCGTTATTTACAAAAAGTATATAATTAGTGACATAAAATATTTTTCTTGTATGATAATGGCTATCATAAGTTGTGATTTATATACTTTTACATACAAAAAAAATAAAAAAATTGAAAGTATATTCAAAAAGTGCAAAGAGAATATCAGAGAGTGATTTTCAAATGACCTGCTTATTGAAAAACAACTTTCAAATTGCTTAACTGTATATATTCCTCTGATGAATTTAACTTGGGCATAAATAACACAGCAGTAAAAAAATAAAACTGTTTTAAAAGAAAGAGGAAAAGCATTGTGTTTTCTTTCACCTTTGCAGAGGAAAGAAGAGGCAGAGGAAAGAAAGTAATAGCACAAACCAGACAGTTTCAGTGATCTTACAAACCTGAAGTTATTGTGGGGACTCTTGTCTGCTGGCAGAAGGCAGGTGGTCTTAGATGTGTGTGTTCATCTACTTAGATCATCATCAAATTGTCTGTTTTTAACTGACAGTAATAGTCTGTCTTGAGTGCTATATTTTTTGTGTGCTCTTCCAGATAGTCCTGGCAAACATCCATTCTCCACACATACTCCCTGAAAACGCCTAGCAGTGAATATATGTTCTTACTCTGTGGTTTCATTGTAAAACTATATAAATCTCTCTACCCTGGATATACTCTTCAATAAACAGGTAGTCCAGCAATTAGAACTGTTAGAACACAGAAAATATGTTTTAATCTACTTTTTACAAGGATAGAGTTGGTATATCTACATCTCAGTTTGCCATGGAAAATATTTTTTCAATTACTCGAAAGCTTGAAGCTTTGTTTTATACTGTAAAAAGCAGATAAATGTTTTGATCATAGCAATCAGTCATTTTCAGAATCCACCTGCTATTTTGGATTTGTGATGAGTAGCACTCATAGATACTGTTTAAGATGAAGAATTAGAGGCTATTCTTTATAGGATAAAGGAACTGATCACAGCAGAAGCGAGAGGTTTACAAGCAAGAACTGGCTCTAGTTTTAATGCTTTTGGTTTTTGCTTTGGCAGATTACCAGACTCTTTGGATCCAAACATTGCATGGTAGCAGTAGGAATAAGAGACACATTTTCAATCCTGTTTATCCTTAATAGGATCTATTTGTGCTTTTTAGTACCACTGTACCTTATTAAAACAGTGTAGTCTACACAGTCTAGACATACTTTTAGAGTCTTAATGCTTTCTGGAGGTTTCTGAGCATGTTTAGGAGTTTTAACAATGGGGTCTGGCACAGCGTGTCTCACTCGAAAGACTTGTGCAGATGATTATGAGAGAAGGGGTTAATTAAAGAATTTTGCCTTCAATTTTAAAATTCTCTTAAGAAACAAATTATCTTCCAATATGCTTTGATAACTACTTAGGCAATTTAAAAAATTACCTGTGTTCTGCAATATCTGTAAATAATAGATTCGTTGTCCTCTACCTTCAGGACAATGTAAGAACATGTGGAGCTGATGGAGAATAAGACCATGTAAATCTGAACCTAAGTAAATGTAAATGATATCAGAAAGTATGTTTACACCTGTGTGGATCTGCAGTCACGGTCAGTCACAATTTTAAACTTTCCTACATGATTACAGGGTTATGTTAGGGAAATTGATTAGCAGATTAGCAGATTAGATTGATTAGCAGATTAGACTGATTAGCAGATTAGGATTTGACAGCCAGAGAATAAATGAAGATAAAGTAGGAATTATTTTAAAGCTCTGTAGTTTTCTCTTGTTTGGGAGTTTCAAAAATCTATTTGGAGTATGTTCTGTAGTAGTAGTGTGGATATGAAATAGTTGGGCTTTACCTTGCACTTAGTATAGTGCAATACTATTAATGTGCTTTATTGATTGAAAATAATAGCTCCAATAATTCAAATTGTCTTGTTCTAAGATGAAAAATGAAGCTAAAGTCAAGCCCAGGTAATCTTACAAGTTAAAATGGTATGCGTGGTCCCTGTATGTCCCTCAGTATACATTTGGCTGGCTGTACCGTAGAACCACAAGAAAGTCTGACTTAGTTGACAGACTGTTGAATACTAAAACATTTAAGCTATTGGGGGTCAAAATACAAAGGGATAGCTGTGGTGGCTTGCATAGCCATGCCTTCATCACAAACACAAGTCAATGTTATCTGTAACTCATGGTCAAAACAACTGCCAAAATCGATCTAATTTTTTTTAAATTTATTTTATAATAGAATGCTGTCCCTGCACAATTTAAAGGGAAGCTATTTATGTCCACAGGGAGACATTGCTGCTTTTTTTTTCTTACTATGAAATAATTGCTTAAATGTAAAATTAAATGCCACTGACAAACATGGCCTCAATTCTCAAGTGAATCATCCTAGAAATGTTTCTTACAGCTGTGATAAATAATGGGAGACTACACAAACAGTAGTCTCTGTTTCTCTCTAACGAGAAAAATAGATATATCTTAACTCTTCTGATATACTGACATTAATTTAAATTGTATAAAATAATAATATTAAGCAAAGCAGCTCTAAGAATGTTTTGCTTTCCTCAATATATTCTGGGAAGTTCCAAAAGAGTGACACAATCTACTCTTTTAAGTAATTTTTAAGAAATACAGATGGTTATATAACAAATATATCAGACAGATTTGATCTTCACTATTATGCCTCAGACATGATAGCTTACAGTTGCAGTAGCCGTGAGGCATGCAAGTCTGATATGAGAATCCTTTGGAAATTCAGCAGCAGCTAGAGATTTTAATTTCAGTTATTGATCGTTAGTACTAGTAATAGATTATCAGTTAAACAAGCAGTGATGGACAGGACAGTCTGGTAACAAAAGGTATTTTTCTTCTCTTAAGCTCCTATCACCTGTCCCTGAGGTCTTATTCATCGAGTATTTGCTTTCAGACTTTCTCAGGTTCTAAATCGCTGCATTTTTCCAGATGAATTTCACCCCACTAGCAATAACTTGTTCTTAGTTACCTTTGGTAGATCCCACAGACTGCTAGCAGAGTGTCAGCAAACAACAGAAAACAACTCTGTGCACATACGGAGTAAAGAAAGGGGGATTTTTACCAAAAAAAATATATAGCATATGTTTCCTATGTATGTTGGTGAACGATACCAAAATGCAGTGTTCGGTGCAACAGAGCAGTGCACTTCAGGTAGATCTGAGTAAACCAAGAATTGTCTGTTCCAGTTTTGGGGTCTGATCTAAAGCTCAGGTTTAACAGTACTTTTACCTTAATTTTTGAAATAAAATTCCATTTTGTTTTAGCACTAGTGATGGTATTATTCTGCTTTCTGACAATTGTTCTCTGAGGAGTGACTCAGACAGTCTCTGTGTTTATTAATGTAATATTTAAAAGCCATAAAAGTATTAGTAAACAGAGCTTTCACAATTAATTCAAATCTCTTGTTCTAAGCATGGAACAGATGATCCTTGCTTTTATCTCACAGTCCATGTGAAACATCGAAAAGCTTCAAGAAATGTAAAGGACAAATGCAAAGCACACAGCATCATAAAAGAGGAATAAAATGTACTGATTTTCTGGTTGTCTTTAATGTAAAGGTCTGCTTATAGTATGTCCAATATGAAACAACAAATTTAATAAATTGCAGAGTGTGTACATTTCTTTCAAGAGTAAAACTATTATTTATATATATAGTTGAATCACAGCCAGCCTATCCTCCCTAAATCAGAGCAGGCTACTGCTACAGAAAATCTACCTATTAAAATCCTACGACTTAGAAAATAAACGACTATGTTTTTCTGTCTGTCTTCCTGGCTTAGTGGGTCTCTTCCTGAAGTTCAGTCTACAACTTTCCCCTTCAGTTGCATCATGTTACTTATAGTTATGCCCTTATCTATGGCACCAGTAATTCCATGGTGGTGTTGATATTCACATGCATCAGCTATTTACAGACTCTTCTGGTATTTTCTGCTTAGTTAATACTTCATATCTTTTGTCACAAATCAAGATTTAAGTTCTCAAGACATTTTTATCTTTTATCTTGTTTTCTCCCTTTTATTTCCTAGTAGCTTTAATCCTGTGTACATGTTGAATTGATTTCATGATTTCAAGAGCAGTTACAGCAGATATGTTGAGAAAAGATAAACGTACTTGCTTTATAGAATCATAGAATCATAGAATGGTTTGGGTTGGAAGGGACCTTAAATATCATCGAGTTCCAACGCCCCAGCCACAGGCAGGGACACCTCCACTAGACCAGGTTGCTCAAAGCCCCATCCAGCCTGGCCTTGAACACTTCTAGCCATGGGGCATCCACAGCTTCCGTGGGCAGCCTGTTCCAGTGC
>KZ505841.1:520995-539793 GCA_002844005.1 Limosa lapponica baueri
TCCGTGTTCTTCTTGTGTTGAGGACTCCAAAGCTGGTCATTCTCCACCCAACCTGTATTTGTGCCTGGGATTGCTGTGACCCAGGTGCAGGACCTTGCACTTGGCTTGGTTGAATTTTATGAGGTTTGCATGGGCCCACCTCTCAAGCCTGTCCAGGTCCCTCTGGATGGTATCCCTTCCCTCCTGTGTGTCGACCACGTCACACAGCTTGGTGTTGTTGGCAAACTTGCCGAGGGTGCACTCAATCGCACTGTCCATGTGTCCAACAAAGATGTTAAACAGCACTGGTCTCAGTACTGACTGCTGAGGAACACAACTTGTCACTGGTTTCCACTTGGACATTGAGCCGTTGACCAGAACACTTTGAGTGCGGCCATCCAGCCCGTTCCTTATCCACCGAGTGGTCCATTCATCAAATCCATGACTTTCAAATTTTGAGACCAGGATGTCATGTGGGAAAGTATCAAATGCTTTGCCTAAGTCCAGGTAGATGATGTCTGTTGCTCTGCCCTTGTCTACTAAGGCTGTGGCAATGTCGTAAAAGGCCACCAAATTTGTCAGGCAAATTTATGGTATGCTGCCTTCAGCTGTGAGGACAAACACAGCCTTGACGTATTTGATTCTTTCTGTTCAAGTACCTATCCAGCATAATGACAAAGTTCAGCATCAGGGAACTCGCAAGAGTATGAAGAAGTGCTTAGGAAAATAGAACGCTGAGCATGGAGACTAGAACTAACAGAAAAATAAACTGTTGAACTACCAGAGCCTTTAGTACTTAGTTTTTGATAACTGTCCAAAACAAGGGCCTGAAAACAGTAACATCAGTGTAGCGGAAATCAAAAGAACATAGTAGTGAGTAGTGCATTCAATAGTGCCTTTCAGCCTTCAGTGTGACACACCATAGTACATCCACTCCTAAGAACTCAACAGAAACACATGCATGGGATTAAGATGGCATATAATCACGTTTTCCCACTACATAGCAACAATACAGCTAGTATTGGATATTGTTCTATATTTGCAAAACTTGCTGGCTAAGACTTTCAAATCTAGCACCCAGCATTGGCTTCACCCTGTTGTTCTTGAAGTTAGGATAACTTTTATTGGGTACTTCTCAAAATCCATCCCACTGTACTCATTTATGTTTCCTTATTAGTATAATAGTAATACAGTGGTCTTTTTGTAAAGCCAATATGGAGCAGATGGCTGGCATTAAAATAAGGCCAGTGCTAAAAATCCATCCCTAAATCTTAATTAATTCCACTCAGAGATACCAAATGTATTAATATAATTTATTTTTAGATAATATTTTGAAGTGGGGCTAACACGAAGTGGCAAACAGGTACAGGTTCTTTTATTCTTTATTCAGGACTAAAGCTGGAGCACAGTACTGCTGGTAGAGTTGCAGTGGTTGAAAAGAGCAGAACAGCTACACCAACAATGCATGTTCCAAGTGCCATGTGTTAAGTGTTACTGAAGTTAGACAGAGTGCCAGACAGGAGAAAGTCAGACAACAGCTGTACAAGGTTTTTAAGGCCTCACCATGAAGGAAAGGTGCCCTAACAAAACAAAAACAAAAACTTTCCAGTTAAAATAACCACAGAATCACAGGAGTTAGATCATCTTTTCCACTACCATGTCAGTCTTTGCTCCAGTCTCATTTTAAATGACTCAAGCAAAAGAGTTTCCCTTAATAAACTGTTCCACTAGCCGATTTGTCAGGAAATATTGCCTGGTGTTTATATTAAGTTCTCTTCTCAATGAATTTTGTTATGTAGTTTCTGCAGGTTCTTTCTTTCATTGTTCACACCATTCATTTGTTCCATTGTTTACAACATTCGAGATCTTTCAGAGGAGTATCATATTCTTATCCTTCTCCCATAGTTTATGGTTTCTCTAAGTCTATCCATACCTTTTGTTCTAGTCTTCCCACAGTATGGAATGCACTTAATAATTGACTTCTTAGTTCATCATCTGTCAAAATTTTTGCTACATTATTAAGAAAGTAGTACCTATGCATAATTTTCAAAGGATAATCTGTCATAATATATTGAGTTACCCGTTCTGACAAGTTGTTAAAGCAGATCTGAGTGGTTAACACTTTTTAAAATAAGTTAAGATATCTTGTGTTCATCATAGTGTTTATTCTCATGGCCAAATTTAATCTAGTAGGGTTTCCAGCAAAATATTTTTCATAGTGCTTGAGATCTCCATGGGGAGTGCACAGATTAACTGCTTGCTCTCTGCATACAGTAGAGGTTAGAAAATGAGGTTATAGTAGATAACGCAACAGATCAGTGATATGTATCTAAAGAAAAAAATCTGTAAGAATTCATTTTTAAAGATGTTTATGTAGTTCAATTTCATTGCACCAATTTTTTCATCACTGATATATCAACATCTCACAATCAACTTCTTACATGCCTGAAAGTGAGGGTCAAATGTTGAATTGAATGCTTTTTCAATGAAGTTACTTTTGAGTTACTATTTATCTGCTGTGCTTAGGTAAACAACAATGAAAAATTACCACTCTCTGAGGCACGTTCAGGTATGTTCATAGTGGACCACATCAAAATTTTAACATTTGATTAATTAATAAATGTAGACTTTCTTTTAGTCTGCTGTCCATCATTAAACTCACTTTGAAGTGAAATTTCAGAACTAGGGTTCTAAATTTTGAAGAGTTTATCAAACATCTAATCAACACCTCCCCATGATGGCAAAAATTTTGAGAAACCAATTTATATTTAATACGTTCCCTTACACCTTTTCCACACTTTCCATGTAGGAAAATTGACTGCAAGCTAAAAAGCTAACCTGTTGGAATCTCTCCCATTCTTACAACCTCTGCACTCTTGTACAAACACTCTCTCTTTTTCTTTCCCCCTGTAAAATTTAATTGTAACATATGTACTGCACAGTTGTATATTTAAAAAGAAGTCTGGTAACCCAAGCAAGGAAACTAAGGGCAGCGGTTTCTGAGCAGCAATTACACTAACAGGTTATTTTGAATACATTGTGAAAACAGAGAAAGCTTTACCAAACCTGATCAAAACCTTCACACTAGCACAAGGATATCAGGGTTTCCATCTCCTCTGGAGCTACGTAACACAATGAATGATTTATTTATTTTTCTATAGAGGGATGCCATAAAGAAAAGTGTTCATTTTAGCAGTAGAGCTGCTACACTACATTTTAACAAGCCCAACTTCAGAAAACTACACATAAGCCAGTCTTAACACAGCAGACTTCACAAAAGTGTAATGAAGGTGAAAACTCAAAAAGTACATTATTCACATACCTGTGTAAGTTTCAAGAGGAGCCCAGAAGGTCACAGGGCTCACCATCTCTACACAAACTGATGCTTTACTGACTATGAGGGCTACAGATGGTATATCAGCCTTAACAGCGTGTCTTGTCCATGTTCTTACCTACAGTGTTTCTGCAAAGCTAGGATGCTGACTTTTGTGTAGTTATCAGATTTTTCTGTGGCAAGACTCAATATATACGTGCTCTCAGATTTTTCATTTCTTAAAGAAATAATTCATTTTAGGACAATAACTGCTTCCTGAGACCTCAACTCATAAACCAAAAAGCCCACCATAAAAATTGGTGAAGCATTGTATTTGTTTTCATTTGCCCTAATAGAAAGAACTTTAACAAATGTATGCTAAAAATCTAGATTTCAAATTCTGTGAAATCTTTGCAAAATAAATACAAATGTCACAAAACATTAATGAAAAATTTTACTTTGTAATAAAATAATACCATACGTGTCAAAGGGAGGAACTTGATTCCTCTACTTGCCTTTGTGAATTACTTGCTTTTGTAAAACATTATAAGATCTAGATTACATATTTGTTTGGGTTTTTTAATTAGAGAATGGACTTCTGCAGTTTTGACATCTTCAGGAAGTATGGTATCCTTTTCTATTTATGAATACAGTGCTAACTCGTCAAATTTCAAATGCAGGAAAGAAAGAGTCTATTAGGACATTTTAAACTATAAATGTATAGGTTTCTAGATTATGAAATTATTTCCTTGTACACAGACATTACAGAAAAATGGATGATTACCGCTCTATGAATCTGATAGATAGAGTATGTGTGGTAATATAGTGTTTGGCCCCTCACTAAACAGTAATAAAACTTCCCAATTTCCCAGATATATTTTGAAGAGATTTTGTTATGAAGTCACAGATTTTATTTGCTTTGGTTTTGTTCAGATATTAGGAATTGATAATATTCATTCAGAGACAGTACCACAGGATATATGGGGGAAAAATTAGGGTCATTCATTAAATGCAAGAATTTTGGCATGTGTGTAGTGAAATATTTATAAACAGTCATAAGAAACAAAATTGTAATAAATTCAGGTTAATATTCTCCATAGAGCTTTTCCCCCCCCTTGTATGTTTTATCAGACTGGGGCAGATGTCACGTGTAGGAAATATAGAAAATACATGGTTGCCCAGGGCTTCACTTGATTAATCTCAGTACTCATACTTTTCAATACCTTCTTTAATACCTAGGACAGATTGGAATATACATTCATATAGCCTGAGGCACCTTACTAGATTCATTGACTGTGAGCTAAAATAACTTTATTTTCAATTTCTCATTTTAGAGCTATATGAAGGAAAATTGAGCACACTCAAACCATAAAACAAATAAGTAGTAGACAGGATTAGATTTCTAAATGGACCAACAATCCTTTAGGACAGGAAATATGACTTTTCTCCAGTGAGCAATTTTAATACTCCTGAATCCTCACAGGTCATCCTTTCTAAATAAGTGGTATGGCTCTGTGTTTTCATGAGATAATTAATTTAATATATATCATAGACCATACCACTGTTACCATCTATTATTTTATCCACTTTCAATAGAACTTGTAGCAATAAGGCACAATGATAGTGTTAACGTGAATGAGAGAACAGATGTGCTTGGTTTTAAGGAGGTATCTTTTTTTAAAGCATAAAGGACAGATAAAAGCCACTGACAAATTAGCCACTAGTGCTTTCATCAAAGCTTTTATGGTTTATCTGTTGTCCTGGTTACAGTTGGGACAGGGTTAATTCTCTCCAGGATCTAGCAGGGACACAGGTATTCCATCCCATGGGAGCCATGCCCAGGAGGTAGCCAGGAGCTGCTGGGGGAGAGGGCAAGAAGTCGCAGCTGGGACCAGGCTGGAGCATCTGGGATGCGGGTGGTGAGCGGGGGTACTGTAATTGTGTTTGTATATTCCTCTATCAGTGTTATTATTTTTTTCCTGCTCCCTTCACTGTTCTGTTACACTGCTTTTGTCCCAACCCACGGGTTTTGCCTTTTTCTTCTGATTCTTCCCCACGGCTGGGGAGGGGGGGCAGGACAGAGCGGCCGCATGGTGAGGCTAAACCGTGACATCTGTTGAGGTCCAGTGACATTCGCAGATGCTGAGGACACCTCATGCAGTTAAACTCAAAGTAGTACAAACCAGGTTGGAACAAAAAGAATACTTCAGGGGTTTCAGAGAGATGTAAACATTATCTGTGACAGCAAATGCTGTCATGAAGTTAGAGAACTGTGTACTGTCCTTCCATTTCAATAAGAAAAAATGCTTATCTGTGTTTCCTTTAACTGTCCTTGCTTATACTGCATAAGAATACAGAGTACTTTTATTGACATGTTTAAGAAAACTTTAAACTTATTAGAAAAAACTTTCAATTCTGCAAACTTCCCTACTTCTTCCTGAGCTATAGCAGAAGAATTTTAGTCTTACTTAGGGAAATGGAGATATAATGGCTGATCTTAACCGGGAATGTTAGCATTTAAGTGGTATCAAAGAAACTCATGGTTACTTCTTTTTTTTTTTCCTTTACAGTGTAAAAATACTGAATTAATCATGATCTGCATTTTTTTTTTCAGATAGACCAAAGTCTGAAGTTAAATTCCTCACATTCCTGACATAAAAGCAACTCTAAAGAGGAAGAATTAAAAGAGACGACCTGTATGTACTTCAGCCAACCTACAGAGTATTTGTTACCAGTGCTAGAGCTGCCAGTAGCTCAGAACAGTTAGTGGAATAGTTTGCCAAAGAGCCAGATGCTGCTGTTGGAAAGACACCAAGAACGCCTCATCTGTATGGCTCTCGGCATTGAAAAAGGACTCGAGGCAGCAAATAAAGAAAAAAAAAAAAGCTGCCTAAATCTTCGATCCTGTCCAGAACTGTAATTTAAATGACAACACTAGTTAGATAAAACAGGGTCATCGCTTTCTTATTCTGTGGACTTAAAGGATATTCCACGTGGAGTAAAAGATGAAGGTCATATTCTCAGAAGTTTTTTTTTTCCTTCTTTGTTCCTCAAAGTAGAGGAAAATAGGAAATTAAGTGGCTGCAACTTAGTTTCTCTGAGTATGGCAATGTATTCCCAGTTCTTGCAAAGAAACCCTGTCAAAGTTCTGACTCGATGCATAGTTCAGCAATGACTCTAAGCCAAAAAGCCACATTCAACACCATTAAATTGTACCTTTGAGTTCTTTTTTACACAAAAAGGTTAAATCAAACACTATTTGCTAAAAGATCTGCTTCATTTGCCTCTCTGGATTGCTCTGATGGATCTCTTTAAATACATTTAAAGGAAGTGGAGGATTCATTTAGGGATTATTTCAGGAAACAGGTTAGAAGGGAAAAAAAACCCAAACCAAAACAACAACAAAAAACCACAACCCTTAAGAGAACTAGCAACAACACGTGAAATGTTTTGTTAACCATTATATTCCACAGTACAAGGCAAAAACTTGAAATAATACTAGAAGAACTGTTCCAATCAAATTTGGAAATTGCATTTGCTCCTCAAAATAGCTTTCAGATGAAGAATTACTGTATTTAGATAAACTTGGATGCAGTGATATCACAAAGGCTGATGCCAGATTACGAGGGAAGAATGAGGATGCGGCAACGCTGTAACTCTGCAGGCTGGCAGGCTCCGTATTTGCGGGGCAAAGAGAGTGGAGTTCTTTCTGGTGGCACGCCGCACAGTGCCTGCTTGCAGTGTACTGTCAGCATCCTCTACTTCTGATACATAAAGACAAGAATTCAGATAGGAAGGGAAAGCAATGAAGCATAAATTATACAGATAATATACTGAAGTATTTGAGAGAGCCGGGTTACTACAGCAAAATAGTGAGGGCCAGGTTCTCCCCATTTGCTTCATAAGCATGGAGTTTACCCAACAATGGCTCAAGTGAGTGGTCATTAATGGCTGTTGTCCTTTCCTCTTGCTTTTTAATGCTGCGTCCCCCTTCCTTGCTAAGCACATGTCCTTCAAAACCCGGGAGGGAATCTCTGGCACTTTTGTCATCTCCTGCTATTCAGGCACTCTGAGCATCCCAAGTGGAAGTCCTGGTGTGCCAGCAAATTGGCATAGTAACTCCAAATGGTTTGTTTTGTTTTTTGCAACATTTGAACAATGCAGAAGGTGGAAAACTTGGTAGTAAATATAGGCCAGCATATTGACAGTTGTTTTCTAACATTTTTTAAAGAGTATGTGTATTTCTCAGGAGGCCTGGTTACTCGCTCCCCACAGCAACCTACGTTTTGCTGGGTGCTCCATGTTTCCTGTCTAGCCACAGACTCGATCCAGGAACTGGTGACATAACTAACTGACATCTCTTTCACAGGTAGGACAGCAATGTGAAACCACCTCACAATGCCTGCAGAGAGACAATTTATGCAGAGCAGCAGGCATATGGCAGCGTGTCCCTATGTCCAGTCCACTGAAGGCCCCTCTGCGTACCCCGCCATATCAGTGGTTGCAGTACTTTTACCCATGGTACATGTATTCATGATTTCAGATGAGGATATTAAAAGTGAGAGGAGGAATGCACAGGGTTGGAGAAGCTGAATGCGTGGCACGTTTGGGGTGGGGGCCACACACGTTAGCACATTGACAGAAGAGAGAGCTAATCATTTGCAGAAGTGCAGCATGTACAGGATTGCACAGCTGAAATAGGCCAATGGAACGGGACTCCACGAAAATGAAAATTTTCAATATTTCCTTTTCTAGTACAATTTTGGTTTGTCTGTTTTCTGGGTTTGATATCTGAATCAGCTAATTTAACATTGTATGGAAGTGAAGGAACTTCCCTGCTGTAGTTTTTTGATGGCATTCTTTTCCTTTGAAAGAACTCTTCTGAAACTTCTTTACTGCATCATCCTGACAAGGTTTCAAACTCTGCCCTTCCTCTTCTGACAGAGAGGGGTCCTACTCTGCAGTGAGTAGTAGACAACTGTAATTTAATCAAAAGGAGAAATTGCAATTTTTATTGAGTTATCAAATTCTTTAAAATTAAAAATCTTGCAGGTGCTCTCTGATTCTACAGTCTGTTCAGCTGCTGCACTTGGACTCCATATCTAGGTGATATTCACTGACCTTCCTTCTGCACCATACAGGAATTGACATAGTGTGCAGAGCATTCAGGAAACCTCTGACACACCCTGAACAGTGCCTGCATAAATGAGGACAAAAAGGCACAACGCATCAGGCTCTATTTATATTCTCTTATTGTAGGACTTAACACTTGAGATATATGAGACTATTTGAGGAACAACAAAAGACATAGGTTGTCTCCATTTTCAGCCTTTTATTTTTCATGTGTGTTTTCAAATTGCTCTTGAAGACATGTAGGCACAATCCTGGAGATCAGGGAAGGAGGTGTAACTGCCCCCCTTGCTCCAGGCTGGCCAGGGTGATAGGCAGCAGCTGGGCAACACTCCAGGCAGGTGGATGCCATTAGCCTGAAAAGGAGCAATGAAACATTAGCTCACAAACCAGAAGTGCCAAAAAAAAAAAATATATATATAAAAATGTAGTCAGGGTTGGTAGGTAGAGTTTGCTGTGTGGGCTTTTTAAACTTTAATTAAACTACTGTTTTATATGAGGATCTTGTCTATTATATGTTTGGGGTAATATTAACATTCAACAACTTTGGATATATTTACTGTTTTAAGTAGTGTGCAGGGAGGGTAGAAAGCGAAGAGAAAGTACATGTGAACAAAAATCAAACTATCTGTGAGTAACTCATTTGCTTTTATGAGACATTGGTCTACAGTCCTGTATTACGAGACTGGTTGGAATTTCTGTGTCTTAGACTATTGTTGCCTCCTGTATAAGCAATTCATTGATTTAGATCTACCTTCCCTTCACATAGCTACAGCTGTGTGAGCTGCATTAAGCAGCCAAATTCTCATGCCACTTTCTCTGAACAGGTTGACTACCAATAAAAACTGACTTGCTGTCTTGCTGAGTGTGGTATACCAGTAGCAAGGCAAGTGAAATTGAGCTTTTCTTAGAGAATGCTTTAAGTCCTTCAGTTTCTTACCTCTTTCCTGTGCCCAGCCTCCCTGGCTTTCCAAATAGGAAGACATTTTTAGGCTTCTTTAGTGAATGTGTAGTTAGATTAAGCACCTTCTCAAGAAATAAATAAAGGATGAGGTTCTATTTTAAAGCATATACTATTAAATCTCAGCTCTTGTTGAAATATTGACTGCTCTCCTTTTCTTACTAGAAAGTAGATAAACTTCAAAAATAAGGTGAGTCAGTTCTCAAATACTTGATTTCATGTCTCTTTTTTTTTCTTCAAATCATGTTACCTTTACATATAACAAACAAAGCTTATTTTCTTCTGCTGCCATAGTTTGTTCCACAAAGCCATTTTATTAAACTGGTTCTTTAACTGAAAACTAAATCATGTCAAGCTAGTGGCAGAGCCCCTTTAGCAGTGCCACCTTAGTCATACCTGAACTAGAAATTTCCAATTAAGAACATCTGGAAAGCCTTTTAAGTTCTCTTCAAATGCCTCAGTGCATTCTGCATCCAAGGGTGGTGAAATAAAACATTATCTGTTTTCTGAAACTCATTTGCAAGTGAGGGAATATCATAAGAGATGTTGTGTAACACTTTTCCATCAAACAATTATTTCCTCATGGAGTATTTTATTGCATTATGTACTGCATAATTTCCATTAGTAGCTGGAAGCTAATATTTTCTTTTCTTCATCACTTTTTTGAACAGCCTGCTGTCTCTGAAAGCTAATGGTTGCATTGATGTTGATAAACTCTCAAAATTTGATGGTTTTCTTTGCTTTTCAGTAGTGACCTTACATACACACCCACGTATAGTATTGTAATATTCCAGTATGGTCACAGAGTTTACAGAATAATGTGCTATTCTTCTTTTGGCTATGTAGTAACAGAGCTTCTGAGACTGATCAAATCCTTCACTTTTCAAGCAGTATATCCCATATAAACTTTGAATGAAAATCTCTTTTTGTGCAGGAATGTTCGCATAGATATGAGAGACAGTAAAATGTAAATGTGACTCTTCTTACCAGGGAGCTGCTTTCCACTCAGTTTCTGCTATGAAATGTTTATTCAGCTTTTTCTTTAACTCTGTGAGGGAGCCATTTTTCTTACAAGGTCTCAAGTCTGTCTTTTGTATTCTCTGCAGGCCAAACCACGTCAGAAGTACAGCACAGTTAATCTCTGCAAAGGATGGAATCTTTTTCTACCTACAGACCACTAAGCCTGGACGAAAAACTCTGGGGAACTCTGGTAGGCTTCCAAAAAGAACCCTTTTCTTTTTTCTTCTTCCTGTCACCCCTGAAGTCTTTAAGGCCTGTCACAAAGAGCCACAAGTTTCTAAGTGGTACCTTACAAGGACTCCTCACTCACTCTGCAATAAAGCAGACATTTCCTATTTGTATAGCTATTAATGAATTTCTTTCAATTGCTTCCTTGCAAGTGCAAAACCAGAATCATGGTGCAGTGTCAAGTTTTAATAAGCAAAGTTTTTAAATACTAATACAGCTATGAATTCATGTCAGGCATGCAATTCAGTGTAATCGCATGATTAGGCAACAATAGGAGTTTTCTTGCTGTCAGCTTTAGCTTTTTCGACATCTTTCAGCCTGGTTTAAAAATGTTGCTTTTTTCTTAACTGGAAATGGTAGTGTCTAAATATTTGTTTTCTAAGGTTCTTTGAATCAGCATTAAGAATATTCTTTCTTGTGAGACAAAAAAGTGAAATCAGAGGTGATCACTTTAGTTGTGGACTTTATAAGCAACCAGACATCTTTCTCTAAAATTAACTATTTAAAAAAAGCATACATCTTATATTTGTTACTAATGAAGGAGCTATAGGATGAGTAGGGTTTCCAAACTTTGCTGCTTCTTTACATAAATAGTTCTCCCACGTCTTCTGGGCTTTGCTTTCTAGGAAAGCCTTAAATAACATATTAAAGGACTGCTAGGGGTCTATAAAAACAGAAAGCATAAGGTATTATAGATGGAAGCAATATGAACTGGTATCACTAGTTTTCGTTCATGGTCCTAAACTTTGAGGTGTTGTTTTAAATCTTGCATATGCCTCTGTATGTTTGTGTTTGACACTACCATAAAATAAAAAACATCATCACAACAACATGGAAGAATGTTTTAGACAAGAAAAAACCAAAAGAACCACACTCAAACAGTAGCTTTTGCATAAAAAAGCCTTTCATATCTTAAAATTGTCAGTGTTACAAAAAAACCTTAGGTTTAAAATGGAGATTCGGTGGGGTGTCACTGACTTGAGTGGAATGAGAGAGGGCTATTCCCACAAATTGATTTTGCTGTTGTTGATGT
The DNA here is from genome assembly GCA_002844005.1 of Limosa lapponica baueri. Lineage (NCBI taxonomy): Eukaryota > Metazoa > Chordata > Aves > Charadriiformes > Scolopacidae > Limosa > Limosa lapponica. Next base: position 532,660 of record KZ505841.1, read on the forward strand.
CAATGAAAATCAAAGTATCTCCACTGAAGTAAATATCAATATAATCTCTAAATGAAATCAGAATTCAGTCTCTTCGCTACACACAAAAGCACGAAAGGGTTTTGTGTTTATTTTGTTTTCCCTTTTTGGCTATGGTTTCCCAAACAAACAGAGCTGTTCTTCTATCCCCTTTCAACAAAATGAGAACTGTAGCTAAGTGGTGGACTGCATTGTCTGGAGTTTTATAGGTTGGTTTTTTTGATCATTGAACACAACTTAAATAAAATCCAGAATTTCCCCAGTTGTACATGCTGAATTCTCCCCACAAGTTTGACATAATTGTATAAATAAAATCTACAATATTGTGTGCGTAAGGAAAATATTTCTATCCATGAGAAAGACAAAACAGACATAACTGGTAACAGTCCTACAATAGAATACCCTATGCTTAAAATGGGCATTTCTAGCTGTAGGAAAACATTACCAGCCCACATATTGTTTTCCTTATCTTTTTAGCATACATGCAATATTGGAAGTTGTGTGATAATAAATATTATCTTGGGGTTTTTAGACTGGAATGCTTCTTGCCCTCTTGCAAGAGGTCTTAGTATTGATAGAGTAGAAAGCTGTAGGTGGTAGAAAGTGTGAATGGAATTAGTGGACCCAAAAGTTGAAGGGGAAAACAGTCAAAGTACATAATGTCTTATCTAATAGAAGACATTGCCCCAATTTATTCACCTTTCTTTGTTTATTTATTCAGATCATTCTACCAGCATCACACTATTATAGTGTAGGTAAGGCAAGTTACCCTTACAGTAATTTGTTTCTTTAGAGGACCTGTTGGTCTGCCAGAGTGGGTTTATCTCTGGTTCAGTTACAGAATCAAAAATTAAAATCAAAGAATTAGAGGCACAAAGGGAGTTGTAAGAGATCAGAATATCTCAGCCAGAAAACATAAAATGCTGGTTTTGGTACAGTGTTGGCTTTGTTTACCATAATCTCTTCATTAGTTAAATATCTGAGTAAGCAGTATGTAGTGTATCTTCTTAACTACTGAGTGGCGTTTGCATGAGTTCATCACCGTTTTGAACTAATGTAGTGATGCTCCAAACTACTAAAAATGTCAGGCATTTAATTGTACTTTGTCACGGCTGTATATTGGCAGTGAAGCTTTTAAGATCACTCCAGTTTATATTTGAAACAGAGCTTGGCTTTACCTTAAAAGCAACACTTAAAGCACATTAGGAAAGCTGACTGGTATGCCCTGTTGGCATCGGAATATCAAATGCCCATAAGCAGAACAGGTAGTATAGAAGTGTTATCTAATTGTAGGGATTATCTATGGAGCAACCACACTGTCTTCTTTGTTTAAAAAACACGGTATGCATCTGTTGACAGAGGCAAGCTCTTCAATTAGCAGTAAGAACTAGTGAAGGGTGTTTGGTAAATTAACCCTAATTTCTACACAACTGCGTAAAGCATCAATGAAAAGAATGAAAGATGACATTTACTAAAATTGATGCTATCATTTTATGATAGGGAAAGAAATGACTGTTAGCTATTTTTGTTTTTATAGGGTGGCTATAATGAAGTAGAGATTGACTAGTATGTAATAAAAATCCTATGAAAATGTAAGGTGTTTTTTCCCTTATCTGCAGCTGAATTGTCTCTACCGTCAATTCAGAAGAAAGCTATGTAAGCGCAATGAGGTGGGAGCCACATTGTTGTGTTTGAACAACATGTAAATTTCAGAGTTTGATTTGGAAAGAAAAAGCTCCACCTCATATTATGATGTTTCCAGAGGTTGTTACTTATATATGAATTATTAACTTGTTTTCTAACCTAGCATAGGGAAGAAGTGCTGTGATCACTGGCCACCCTCTGAGTATAATGCAACACCTGGAATTGAGAACAACGAGATGGAATGAAAAGTTAGCAAGATAATTCTTCCTTTAAATTTAGTTATGATTGTTACATTAAAATAGTCTTCTTGCATTAGGTAAAAAGAGTTTCAATACATCTGTAAGCATATAGAAGGCTGCAACAACAAAAAGAGCAAATTATTCTTCTGGACAAGCCAAAAAGAAAAAGAAATGGGCTTAAATTGGAAAGATCTAGATTAGGCACAGGGAATAATTTTCTACTGGTAAAATAAATAAAAAGCCACTGTAATGTACTGATGAATCTCTGTGGACAAATGAGAGAAGACTTTTCTGGGAATGTATTTCCAAAATACCGATTATTTAAAAAACAAAAGACCTCCCAGGTTATCCCTCACTTGTTAAATTATAATTTAATTTTTCCTTGTATGACACATCACCTTGAAACCCTTTTTATGTTTGGTAGTTTGTATATGAATGGTATTTATTACAGCAAGAGTTTGGGAAGAAATACCAGAACGCAAGATTCTTAAAAATGATCCTACATTTTTAATCAAGAATTATAAAAGGAACACTGAGCAGAATTTAAGGCAGGAGAGCACTCCTTCTAGGTTTTATGTTCCATTTCTTATCCTTATCACAGTAACTAATTGTGTGGCACTAACATTCCTTAGATACTTGTAAATGACTCATTTGGGTCTAAAATAATCTCTTCCTCCTCAGTGAATATCTTAATCACTCTGTGAGTTCACTCCTCTCACGCATAGCAAAGAATTGAACTAGATCTTCTGTGGCATTCAGTATTTCAGGGTAGAGCATTTCTACAGGAAGTAGTTTGGCAATGGGGCCATGTGAAACACAAGAGCTGTCAGCAGATTGACAGATAGAAGTGTTTGTAAATCACTGTGGCATTCGTCTCCTTTGTGAACTTTACCTTTGTGGCTCTGTTTTATTGCAATATATAAAACTTGATGGAGATGCTAATACAAAATCTGATGTGCTGGGCCAGCACTGATTTTCTTTTATGGACAGATACTCTCACTGTATCATCACTGTATCTCACTGTATCTCACTGTAACATATCCATTGGTTATGTCAGCATAGAAGAAAATGACGGAAATACAATCTGATCTAAGTGCTACTTTCAATTAAGTCTATTTCCCACTGAGCTTAATAATAGCTCTGATTTAGTTTGACTTACCTGTTCTCTATCATTTTTTCTGCAAAAGCAAGTGGTAAATTCTATGAGCAGGAAAGAGCTCATAGAGAGCTCAAGAGAACTATGTTTGTGAGAACGTACAGACTTAAGCAATTTTAGAGTCAGAATAGACACCCTAAGGGTATAGTACTCACAGTTTGGATGCTCTGAAAACTATTGTTAAAATTCCAAGCTATTTAAAAGTATTCAAGCCAGAAAATGATGACTTGAACACAAGACTTAGAACTACAATAGAACCCAAAGTTTCCCACATTATTTTGCTTTCATGACAGTCTCTAGAGAACTAGTAGGGCAATGTAGTGGTTGCAGACTTAACTACTAATTGTAGACTTGACTCCTCATTTCCATAGTGTTAGCTGCCTACAATATGCCATGGCTACGTATGGTCTACACCATTTTCACTGAATTTCACTGAATTTTTTTTTAGAGTTGGAAGAGACCGTTTAGATCATCTAGTCCAACTCCCCTGCTGAAGCAGGATTGCTTAGAGAATGCTACTCAGGACTCCATCCAGGCGGGTCTTGAAGAAGGGGACTCCACAACCTCCCTGGGCAGCCTGTTCCAGTGCTCTGTCACCCTCACCGTGAAGAAATTCTTTCTCATATTTGAGTGGAACCTCAATTTGTTGGTCAGTTATTCCACTGTAGGCTACATAGCAAATTCTCAAGATTTTTACTATGCTATTTAGTCATAAATAAGGGCATTTTATTGAATTTATGGACAATGAAATCATATTCTGTGCACATCTTATTGAGAACTTCTAAGCTGAGAACGCCAAACACTGAAAATACGGTACACAAATCCAAACACAAAATGATGATATAGTTCATTACAAATTTTACATATTACACTTGAAGCCTTTGTGTCACAATAAGTGGTGTTTTAGTCTTGAAAGGGAACTTTCAGAAATGGAAAAAAACCCCAGAAGTTAGATCTTCACACACTTCCAAGAAAAAGACGGCAAACTGCTCTTCGATTTCCAGAGGTCCTCAGTCTTTCCTTTTTTTGACAATGGCACTTTAAGTGGTTCTGAATTTCTTTATTGTAAACACAGGAACAGTGATTTTTTAAAAATGTCCTTCCTTAAAAGAAGGAATTTATACTCTTTTATACTCTGAATTTATTTACTCCTGAATTTATACTCTTTCAACATTAAATTTGTTCCAGAATATAAAGTGTGGCTTACACTTAAAAAAAATAATGTATTTTTCATTATTCGGAAGTAGCTTGAGATTTTGAAACCTTTCCTTTAGTATTCAAAATAATGAAGTTTCATTTTTAGGATTTATCACTGGAGAGTGCTAAGTAAAGTTTCTTAGCTGCTGTTATATTAATGATAATTCACATTTTCTACTAGGAAACATGTATGAGTCATATTGGCATTTTTAATTCAAGCAAATAGTGATAAACTCCAATCAGGTCTTCCAGAAACAAACTAGGATGATATCTGTCATTTTAATCTAAAGTACCCTTACTAAAACCAAATCTTTAAGAAGGGTAGTTTTAATATTGCAGAGAGAATTTGTCATGCCCACAGGCTAATATATAGTCCTACCTTCAAGGGGATTAAGTTCTAAATAAAAGTTAGGAACTGAGGACGCTATCCAGTATTAAACATTTATTCCCTTTTCAAGCTGCTCAGATTCCAAGTGGTCTAAATTCTGGAAGTAGTGCAAGGTAGATTAGGAAGAGACAAATGGTATGAAATTCCTTTTAGGTGTAAATACCCTGTTTGATACCAATGAAAGCAGATAAATAGCAAACTACTCAGGATTGCAATGCCCAGAGCATTTTTAGCTCCTACCAAATGTAGCTTCAATGGATGGATGGAAAACATTTCAGTTAGGGGATATCTCTCACCACATCACCAAACATATTCTTGATATTAACCAGCAAGAACTTTTAATGTCAATCTACTGACTTGTATTATACGCTAAGTAGGAAGCAAGTGTATTAAATTTTATGCATGTTTAACACTGAAATAGAAGTGATTGTATGTGTATAGAACAATGTTAACCTACTCATATATTTGGGAATATTGATGACAATTGTGTGTTTCTGTGAGTGACAAATGTCTGGTGGGAGGAGGTCATGTGTATTGTTTCTGTCACCCCCATCAGCATCCCCAAAGCCCTGCTTTCTGTTAGAGAATTGAGAGAACCAGTTTAAATTGCACAGAGGTAATGAACCATGAGGTTATAATATTCACATATGTTTTTAGCTGCTGGTGTATTCAAGAGTAAATGCAAATAGATCAGATTTATCCCCTTTTCACGTGAACAATTTATTTACTATCCCTGTGCTCTATGTAGGTGAGATTGTACACCACTAATACTGACAAACTGTAAGATTTATATTTATGTTGATTAATATGAGATGCCATCTAGGAAAGCTGTAACAAAATTACACTCTTGCTACCATGAGTCACCACCCTCAAAATTTTCTTCTTTATTTTAATTGAAATCTTTTTATATTTTGACTGCTATAATCAGACAAGTGTGAAATACTGCATGTTCTCTTAAGAACTCATCAGTTCAGGTTCTTCTGGAAATAATACTGTCAAACGAACTGTGAACTCATTATTCTGGCAGACTTCTGGCACCTTTTGCCTGCCTTTCCAAAAGTGAACATAGATAGGGTTTGAGAGGATTTTATCAGGATCGTAACAATATCATCAAAGCTCCATGCAATGAGCTTTCTCACACAGTAGCTAGCTTTGGAGATGCCTAGTTGGTTTCTATGGGTTACACTAACAGGCATGGTGTTTCTATGCCATTATGAAGACTATAAGATTCTCACATATTCTCACAAGACCTGGCAGAACTATTGATGGGAAAATTTTTCCCAGTGATAATCTTTCTATTCATAAGAGTAGTTGGATTTCTCAATATGTATGTTCTAGGTCAAGTAAAGCAAATTATGAACTTGAACATTGTGGATAAGCCTCTGCACATATTGGAAGCTATAAATGAATTTTAGGCACAGAAGCAGGCTGTCTCCATGTGCCAAAAAACTGAGCCGTCAGGGGAAAAGACAAGCCTGGCTGAACAGCTAGCTATGGTTACAACTCAGGGAAGACAGGAGAGTTTATGGTCTTTGGAAGAAGGGGCAGGACACTCAGGAAGGACACAAAGATGTTGTAAGACTACATAGGGAGCAAATGAGAAGAGCAAAGGCCCAGCTAGAACTTAACCTGGCTTTGGATGTTACTAACTACAAAAAGAGTTTCTATAAATATATTAATAACAAAAGGAGGGCTGAGGAGAATCTCCATCCTTTATTAGATGAAGGTGGTAACATAGTGACAAAGGATGAGGAGAAGGCTGAGGTATGTAATGCCTTCTTTGCCTTAGTCTTTAGTATTAGAGTTGGTTGTTCCTCAAGCACCCAAACCCCTGAGCTAGTAGTCAGGGGCAAGGAGAAGAATGAAGCCCCCATAATCCAAAGGGAGATGGTGAGGGACCTGCTCCAACACCTGGACGTACACAAGTCTGTGAGGCTGGATGGGATCCATCTGAGGGTACTGAGGGAGATAACGGAAATGCTCACAGAGCCATTTTCCATCATTTATCAGCAGTCCTGGCAAACTGGAGAGGTCCCAGTTGACTGGTGTCTAGCAAATGTGATGCCTATCCACAAGAAAGGCTGGAAGGAGGCTCTGGGGAACTACAGGCCTGTCAGTCTGACCTTGGTGCCTGAAAAGGTCATGGAACAGATGATCCTGAGTAGCATCATGTGGCACATGAAGGACATTCAAGTGATCAGGCCCCACCAGTATGGCTTCATGTAGGGTAGGTCCTGCTTGACAAACCTGATCTCCTTCTATGACAAAGTGACTCACTTGGTGGATGAGGGAAAGGCTGTGGATGTTGTTCACCTGGCCTTTAGAAAGCCTTTGACACTGTTTCTTACAGCATTCTCCTGGAGAAACTGGCTGCCCATGGCTTGGACAACCGTAGTCTTCGCTGGGTAAAAAACTGGCTGGAAGGCCAGACCCAGAGAGTGGTGGTGAATGGAGATAAATCCAGTTGGTGGCTGGTCACGAGTGGGGTTCTC
>KZ505841.1:540123-576886 GCA_002844005.1 Limosa lapponica baueri
GGCTGAATGTGAGCCAGCAGTGTGCCCAGGCGGCCAAGAAGGCCAACAGCAGGCCTGTATAAGGAACAGTGTGATGAGTAGGACTTGGGAGGTGATCATTCCCCTGTACTTGGCACTGATGAGTCCCCTCCTTGAGTACTATGTCCAGTTTTGGGCCCCTCACTACAAAAAAGGCACTGAGGTGCTGGAGCGGGTCCAGAGAAGGGCAACGAACCTGGTGAGGGGTCTGGAGAACAAGTCCTTTGAGCAGTGGCTGAGGGAGCCGGGGTTGTTCAGCCTGGAGAAAAGAAGGCTGGGGGGAGACCTTATCTCTCTCTACAACAACCTGAAAGGAGGTTGTAGAGAGGTGGAGTCGGTCTCTTCTCCCAGGTAACAGGTGATAGGACAAGAGGAAATGGTCTCAAGTTGCACTAGGGGAGCTTCAGACTGGATATTAGGAAAATTTTTTACACTGAAAGACTGATTAAGCATTGGAACAGGCTGTCCAGGGAAGTGGTTGAGTCACCATCCCTGGCAATATTTAAAAGATGACTAGACATAGTGCTTAGAGATTTAGATCCCATAGGGACAGGTGATATATTTTGATATATGTAAGGTGATTTACTGGTTTCAGCTAGTGTTTTAAGTACACTACAGACAGTAAACAGAGGTCCAGACTCTCCTCCCTCCCCCTTGCCCTTAATACCCACTCCCCCCAGTTCATAACCCTTTATTGCTTTTAAGAAAATAATAAATAAGACATATTCCAATAATTTACAAAGTAAAATAATATTAAAAGTCTTAATGCAGCTTTACAAAATTTCCTGAAGTTTTTTAGTGTCATTCATGTTTCTTTGCTTTAATCTGTTACAGTGTGACACTCCTTAGTGTACATACCTTACATAGTCAACAGCAAATTATGCGCAAAAGGAAAAAACAGGTATGTATCCAAACTCAGTGACTGCTAGTGTCACTACAGCCCATCTGTTTTATCATGCTCATTCATTTATTGCTTTTCTTTATGATGGTCATAAAAAATGATGATGATTCTCCAGATTTCTCTAGTAAGACGAAGTTTCAGTGAAGCAAGTGAGACTCAGTCTGGAGTTTACTGGAGAATTAGAGCCTAGACTTGCATATTTTTGTTGCTTTTTTGTTTTGTAAAATGACTCCAACGTTTTCTTGGTAGGAAGAAAGCAAACTCCAATGAATGATTTCATTTTTTTACAAACAATACTGAATGTTATTACTTATGTATATGCAACACATTTCAATTCCAGGTTTACTTAGTTTATTAATTCCAGGATTATTTATTCAATCATCATTTTATCAAAAGGGATATTGATTTCCAGAACTATTAGTGATGGTATTTGTTGCCTGTAAAATACTAGAAGAACAGGTAGTGCTGTGTAGTTTGATATGTTTGCCATAATATGTCTCAACTAGGCAATTTAATTTTATATTAGATTTCTTTGGGCTGATTTTTATCACAATGCTTTCAATTTTTTAATTGTACAGTATTGTGTTGTAGTTTGCCCGTTTTGTATTAACTTCAGGAGAATATGGGAAAGTAAACCAACAAACACAGAGGAATAAGTTATGGGTGTTGACCTAAGGCTGAGCTGATCTTTGTATGAATGTAAAGTACCTTTTTGGTCTTTCTGAATATGTGCATTTAAAATATATATTGATATATGAACACATCTCCTTCCTAAATTTTTAATATACTCAATAGATTTACGTATTTGATGAAAATATTCAGATAATTTCTGTAACTAGACTGAGTTCAATCAAGCAATTCCCTTAAAACCAGTAAGATGTCGGGAACCCTTTTTGTTCCCCACAATAGTATAAAGGAGTTTTTTTAAAAGTGCTTTTGGGGTGAGGAAGAGACATCTTAAAAGGATAAATAGCAGTCCTATGTTAAAATCTTTTCAAATGCAAATTGGTAGCTTTACCAATCCTTGTCACTGAGCTGTCTGAGTAATTTGAATGCCGTTACCAATTTGCTCACAAAGATAGGCTAAGGGCCATGAAATATTTATTTACTTCTGCCAACTTACTGTTTGTTTTCAGCAAAACCAAGACATTCTGCTAACAACTTAATACTACAGTGGAAGATTCAATTTCTGCTGGTTGCACCAAATAGTTGTGGTTTTTGGATAAGGCCAAGTTTTAAATTCTTTGGCTGGTTCTGTACTCTCTTTGGCCCTTCTCATAGGTTCAATACAGAAAAAACCTTCTCTGACCTTGACCAGCTGCTCAGTTACTCTTGCTGGTATTCCTCATTCCAAATGCCCTTGCACTGGACAACCATCAGGTCTACTGGAAGACACTTTAGCTGGTAACCTGTCAAGCTTGAAAGACTGCAGGATCCACTTCCTGGCAATTACAATGCTTTTCCCAACACACAAATGACTTCTCACCTTATCTTGTTTCCTTCCTATTCTAGAACAACAGGTCAAAATAAATTTTGTGACCACCTACTCATCTCCACCCTAAACTAGCTTAATCCAAACTCAACCTGTGTTCCCATGATGCTGGAGTAACAGAATGGCCAGAGTAATGCTCTAAAGAGTGTGTCTGTTTAAATTCACTGTGTCCAGCCCCTCTGCAGTGTTAGGATGTCCTGTTAATCTACAGAACAATGATGCTCTGCTCTCTGAGGCAGGCTTTGGAATGGAAACTACAGCACATTGTTGGGAAATAATACTTCTGTTTCAGTAGTTAATACACAAAAATAATTATGTTAGGCAGCTGAATGAAAAATGGCCAGACAATGGTAGTCTGTTGGATTCATAGCAGAGAGATAGCCTTAAGAAAGTTTTGGAAGAGATGCAAATAGAGCAGCATAAAAAGTTAGCAACAATGATCTCATTATTTTTATCACAGTTATAATAGTTAATGGAGTCAGAAACAATGTAAGTGTGTCAGACTTGGTGAGCGGTGAAAGATAAGGAAAGGAAAATTGATTCCAAATAGGAAATGAGTATCACCAAAGCTAGAAATTCATATTTTTTATGTCTATAAAAAATACTTTTAAAACTTGGTGGGTGGGGCTAAGCTGATTATGTGGCCTGACATCATGTTTTATCTCTAATAGCTTTTTAGTGATTCCAGCCTGGAACTGGAGCTAACTAAGTCTGTTCAAGAATGAGGTTCAGTCTAATTGCACCACTGCACACTTTCTTGATGTGTGTTTGCATTTGCATGGTTCAATACTGCACTGTGCACACAAAGTCACCTAAGCCAGAGATGACTTGGTCTCCGCACTGTGCTACACACAACATAAATGTGCCCTTGGAGTGAAAAGCAAATTGCTAAGTTATAAATTGAAGTAGTTAGAGGTTCAGAGTTTCTGAATGTGTAGTGCAGTGTGGAATTTTACTATGCCTCTTGAGAATAAAGGAACACTTGTAATTTTAAGTTTTATAAGGCTAAATTAAGTTTTATTACTCATTTCTTGTGAGAGATCCTATTACATATTTTGCTGTAATAAAAAGTATTTAGTGATATAATATTATCACTATTTTATTGTAGCAGAACGTGTAGGTGGACACCCTGGGGAACACAAATGCTTAATGAAGTTTTAGTATAGGCCATAAAGACCCCTTGAGAAAGAATCAGGCTTGGTATTTTGCTGCTATGATGTAGACCCAAAGAAAACTGGGTGCTGTAATTTCCAGAGGGTCTAATGAACTTGTAAACTACAAATTCAACCTGTTGGAAAGGGAAATACTAAAAAGGAGACAACTAAATGCATAGTCCTTCATAATCGCGAATGAAGAAATCTATTGTTCTGCTGTGGCAATGCTTACTTTATTGAAAGTTAATTCTCTTCGATCTTTTCTTTTTTCCAGATTTTAACAGGTCATCAGATATTTAATCTGATGTAATGACTTAATATTTAATTAGTGCTTTCAGGCTGTGTGCAAACAGCAGGTTTTCTTCCAAGCGCACCCTACATTGTACTTTTAACATCAATTACTTCCAGCATTTACAGGGGTAAAGATCACTGTTAAGAAGAATTTACTAAGGTTTAGGAAACATTAATGGCAAACAATCATCATCAACTGTAAGATGTGCCTGCATATTTCACATAGCAAATGTCTTTTCAAAGAGGAAAAATAAAAAAATAAATCACCGTTACTACAAGGTTTATCCATTCTACCAGAGACATTTTCTCTTACATTATGGCTGAAATCATTATATGAAGGATTTTGTGCAGGCAATTTTTACATTAAAAAAAACCACAAATTTTAAGCCTGCTATGCTGCTTGCCAGTACTGCCTGTTTCCTTGGGGCTCTCTTTTGGACAAGCAAACTGATGTACCAGTGTGAAAAATGAGGCAAAGTGGGTGTACCCTGACCACTGCATCCTGTATATCTTTGTTATATTTACTGGCCCCAGAAAGTTGATTTTCATCAGTTTCTTAGGTCTGGTATTATGATTAAATCAATTTGGATAATATGGATGAAGGGCATGGCATCTCAGGAGAACCCTGTAGTTCAGAACAGTGTCAGAACCAAACAGTTGAGATGCAATATAATAAATCAGACTTTATGTAGTGGCCTTAGCAATACATTAAGATGACCTTTATGTTATTAAGTAATTTAGCTTTCTACAAGAGAAATATGAAAAATAGCCATACTTGTTTTGCAACTCCAGAGAACAGTTTTCCGTGAAATGTCGCCTCAAGAGATTAATGTCACCTAAAAGTTTTAAGGGTGCTCATTTCATGTGACCGCATAAGATTAGGCAACCATCATAGTTGATGTAGTGAAAAGTTTCTATATTCCCATCATTTGTGTCTCTGAGGGAAATGGGGAAACACATGACACATTTACTGGATTGTGGTTAAAGTTGTTGCCTAATTTACAAGCAAAGAAGTCATACTTTGTTATGAAGGTCTTTATAGATGAATTTTGTATGAAATAAACTAGTTCAGAAATATTTTATGTAGTTCATTAAATATATTGATACTTTTCCTTCCTCCCTTCCACCTGTTAATGGAAGGTGTCTTAGTTGCCATGAGTGTAAGCTTATAGAAAAGCATAAGACCTCTTTTAAAAAAATGCCAAATAATTTGCTCATTTTATGATTGAGTTACTTAATGTCTATCAATACTCATCTATGTTTAGAAGTAACTACATATGTGCCTGAAAGGGACCTGGCAATCTTCTCTTTATAACAATGCAAAGTTTCCTGTTCTACCTCTGTGAAGTTGTGAGATGTGAAACATTTCTACTATGTTGTCTCATTTAAATTACAACTTTTTAAGCTATTTATGAGTTTAGAAGCTTGTTGTCTTTCACCCTGGAGATTTTTCAGTGGGCTCAAAACAGGAAAACCAGCTACACAGAAAAAACATCAAGTGGTTTTACATAAGATTGCAGGTGGCCGCTGTGTAGTGATTTATGTCTAGCTCATAGCTTGCTTGCAAATGTTTATCTTTTAATTTGTTTTATTTTAGGACATGGAAAAAAGGCAGTGGACTTTCAAAATATGGGCATGCTATGTTCTAAACTTGAGCTAGTCATGGCTTTAAGAGCACAGCTCTCTGATAGTGCCATTCAAATGTATGTTTGGGCCTAGGCTATGTAGCTGAAATATGGACTGTCTTTACTACAAAAAGAAGTAAGTTATGGGAGTCCTGTAAGTACCAAAAGTTGGTGGCATAGTGTCACTACAGTGTACGGATATTAATTGTTTGTTTCTTTTGACTTGTTTTGAACAGTGGAAAATGGTCAACAACAGTTTGGCACTTGGTGCCTTGGAATTCAATTATTTTCTCAGAGATAGCAAGAGTGTGCTATATTGCCTGCACACTAGCTTATCACACCCTACCCCAGGCTTGAACTGTGCATGTAAATCACACATAACACAGTATCACTGAGTGAGTGAATGCTCAAAGTGTGCATTTAAATACCCCTTCAAAATTACAGATTCTATTTTCTCAGATCTGTAAGAGATGGAAACATGTATGTAAAAAATTGACTACATTACCATGCCACAAGCTCTGTTATTTTATATGTAAAATGACTTGGGTAGTTTTGCAAAACAACTTCCCTGGAAAAGCTGGATACTTATTTCATATAAATATATATATGCCTTCTCTTTGTCCAGTAGTAAAAAAAAAGAGGTGATTTTAGCACAGCATCACTATCAATCAAGTTGTATAGTATAATTATATAAAGATGTCAGCAGTTGGACCACACATAAAGTATTTAAAAAACATGCAAGTTTTGCAAATTGCTCTTATGGATAAACAGCTATAACTTCTTAGAAAGTAATAGTAAAGATAAATGCTTCATGCCCAATAACATTGCTGGAACTGATTTTAACTTTCCAGAGAGTTTCAAAAGTTAGTAAGATTTTTCTTAGAAAACATAATTCACATAAAATATAAATTATTTCTTAACATTATGTTTGCAAAGTGAAGCAATCTCTCAGGGCTTCAAATGCTACTGGGAATGGAGATCATTTCTCAGAAGTGATGTTTGGTATGACCAGACCTGAGGAGTTACTAAATTTCCAGACTACAGAATTCAAGAATCCCACAAGTTTAGTTTGAGTTCATGAACTATTTTCCTTATTATCATTGAAGGCATTATTACAAATATAGCAAGCTTTTGTTTTAGAGTTATGTACTGATAAATTTGTCAAATTTTTCATCATCTCTTGAAAGAGCAATTTAATATACTAGGTATATCCTTCAGGTTGGAAGTGTGGCTTATTGTCAGGGGACGGAAGGATTTCTTGACCTCTTATAAATCTACTTTGCATCTTTCCTTGCCCTAAGTATATAAAAAATCACTATTGATGACTTGTCTGTTTGGACTAAATATTATAAGCTGCATGCAAACACTATTACAGTGTTTGAATTAATGAATCCTTCATTAATTTATTGTATTCCCAAAATTAATTTAGGATCAAGAGACCTCTGTGTGACTTCATTTTGTGATAGGGGGAAGGCATCTGTAACAGTACATTCAGATAGTTAATTACTTGCTTTCTCTCTCTTCTAGTTTCCCCACATATATCTTTCCTTGGTTTTGCATCTGATCCTGAGTATCCATTCTTTGACAAGGAGTGGTACACAATTCCCAGTTTCAGTACCAGATAAGTCTTCTTGAAACTCTTTGCAAGTCTCAATCAGAATCTGCAGTTTCAGGTAAGACAGTCAAAAGTTCGACAAAGTTTTTCACAGAATCACAGAATGGTAGGGGCTGGAAGAGACCTTTGGAGATCATCTAGTCCAACCCCCCTGCCAAAACAGGTTCACCTAGAGCAGGTTGCACAGGATCGCATCCAGGTGGGTTTTGAATATCTCCAGAGACGGAGACTCCACAACCTCTCTGGGCAGCCTGTTCCAGCACTCTGCCAATCTCAAAGAAAAGAAGTTTTTTCCTCATGTTGTGATGGAATTTCCTGTGTTCCAGATTCTGCCTGTTTTCCCTTGTCCTGTCACTGGGCACCACTGAAAAGAGTCTGGCCCCATCTTCTCGACACCCAACCTTTAGATATTTATAAGCATTGATGAGATTCTCTCAGTCTTCTCTTCTCTGGGCTAAACAGACCCAGGTCTCACCTTTGATCATAGGAGAGGTCCTCCATTCCCTTGTTCATCTTCGTGGCCCTCTGCTGGACTTTGTCTTTCTTGAACTGGGAAGCCCAGAACTGGACACAGTACTCCAGATGTGGCCTCACCAGGGTAGAGTAGAGTAGAGGGGGAAGATGACGTCCCTCTACCTCTTGGGCTCACTCTTTTTAATGCACTCCAGGAAACCATATGCCTTCTTGGCCACAAGGGCACATTGCTGCCTCATGGTCAATTTGTTGTCCACCAGGACTCCCAAGTCCCTCTCTGCAGAGCTCATTTCCAGTAGGTCAGCCCCTAACCTGTTCTGGTGCATGGGGTTATTCCTCCCCAGGTGTAGGACCCTACACTTGCCCTTGTTGAACTTTATTACATTCCTTGCCACCCAACTCTCTAGCCTATCCAGGTCTTGCTGTATGGTGACACAGCCTTCTGGTTTGTCAGCCACTCCTCCCAGTTTTGTGTCATCAGCAAACTTGCTGAGGGTACACTCTGTCCCCTCATCTAGGTCGTTGACAATGTCCTCTGCTCTCCCTTTATCTACCCAGCTAGTTATGCCACCATAGAAGGTTATCAGATTGGTTAAGCATGATTTCCCCTTGGTGAATCCATGTTGACTGCTCCCCATAACCTTCTCTTCCTATACATGCTTAGAGATGACATCCAGGATGAGCTGTTCCATCACCTTTCCAGGGATGGAGGTGAGGCTGACTGGCCTGTAGTTTCCTGGATCCTCCTTCTTGCCCCTTTTGAAGACTGGCGTGACATTGGCTTTTCTCCAGTCCTCAGGCACCTCTCCTGTTCTTCATGACCTTTCAAAGATGATGGAGAATGACTTTGTAATAACATCTGCCAGCTCTCTCAGCACTTGTGGGTGCATCCCATCAGGGCCCATGGATTTGTGAGTGCCGAGTTTGACTAAATAATCCCTAACCTGATCCTCCTTGACCAAGGGAAAGTCTTCCTTTCTCCAGTCTCTCTTTCTTACTTCCAGTGTCTGGGATTCCTGAGGGCCGGCCTTAGCAGTAAAGACTGAAGCAAAGAAGGCATTTGGTAACTCTGCCTTCTCTGCATCTTCTGTCTCCAGGGCACCTACATCATTCATCGGTGAGCCCACATTTTCACTAGTTTTCCTTTTGTTACTGATGTACTTGAAGAAGCCCTTGTTGTCCTTGACATCTCTTGCCAGGTTTAATTCCAAGTGGGCCTTAGCCTTCCTCATTGCAACCCTGTATACTTGGACAACATTCCTAAATTCCTCCCAAGTGGCTAATCCCTTTTTCCACATTCTGTAAAGTTTCCTCTTCCATCTGAATTTTTCCAGAAGCTACTTGTTCATCCATGCATGTCTCCTGCCTCCTTTGCTTGATTTCTTACTCACAGGGATACACTGACCTTGAGCATGGAGGAAGTGGTTAATATTAACCAGCTCTCTTGCACCCCTGTTACTGCCAGGTCCTTAGCCTATGGGATTCCTGCAAGTACAAGGTCCAGCAGCACACCTCTTCGCGTCGGCTCCTCCACCACCTGTGTCAAAAAGGTTATCATCAATGGTTGGCAGAAACTTCCTGGACTCTGTCTGCCGAGCTGCATTGTCTTTCCAGCAAATATCAGGGTGGTTGAAGTCCCCCATGAGAACCAGGGAGGTTATTTCCAGCTGTGCATAGAAGGCCTCTACAAGAAGAAGAAGAAGAAGGAGAAGAAGGTGTCTGTAGAAGGCCTGTTTCTGAAATCCTATTTCTACTACACTGAATTTCTGGCAATATGCTGAGTGGATCCATAGTATCATAGGCACAGAGAGTCTACATTAATGGTAACATCTGCTTCAGAGGAATTATAAATGCTTCATTAATTATCTTCAAATGCTATTTGTAAGATTGTACAGATCAAATTCCCATGTCTTAGGACTACTGAAGTAAAATTGCAATAAGAGATGAGGAAAGGTTGAGCCCACTACCATTCAGCAGTATTCAGCACAATCCTCCTGGGATTTATCCTCCTCCTCCTATTTAAGCACCTAGCCCAGAAAACTGGAGCAAAACCCTCTAGCTATTACCCTCCAGGGTATCTCCCCCACAGTAGCATGGAGGAAACCTGTCTTTCCATCACACTTTCTGACTCTGCACTAAATCAACTCCAGGACTATTTCCAAGTCAGTATGCAAATAACTCTGATTATAGGATCAGGAGATACTTGCTCTCTGAAGTTCATGGTCCAGCTGATCTGTGGCTCCTTGTCTGTCTTTGATGGTGAGGCCAGGGGAAGGAATGCTATAGACAGATTGAGTGTGTCTCTGCTGTGCAGCTTTAGCAGGGTCTGCCTAATAGTGGTTAGGAAACGCTTTGAGCCCCTACCTATGGTGTGGTGCTTCAGACCCCTGTTACATGGTGTGGGTTGTAGTTTTCTTCTGCTTTCTGTCGTGCAGTATTGCAGCTTGCAACAAGTCAGGGTTACAAATTATATTTGGAAGAGTTACTGAAGAACATTTAAAATGTTGTGCTTCATTCCACAATTAATTCTTGTGAGCGAATTTGTTAGGAACACTTTGTCATCTTTTTCATTCCTTTGTGAATGCACAGAAGCCTTTTCCTGGCTCATTTCATAGGCTGTAACTGTTGATACTATAAACAAAGTTTCCTAAAGACAGATGTCTGCGTGACTCCACAGAAAAAAAGAAAAAAAAATCTTCAGATTCCTCAAGTACGTCTTAGCAGCTGCAGTAGTTGGCACTGACTATGAGAGCTGTGCAACATTAAGTTTTATGGTTTTCTAAGCATTTCAGGTACCATTTTATACCATTCCATTGTATCAAGCTTTCCATTATTTTTGGCAGTACATCCTAAGGAATGTCTGCTTCATTCAAAAGTAGTGCTCGTGCCAGTCTCAAACTGGGGTGAAAAAAGGAAGATGGGGGTGGGGAGAGCTGTGCATGAAGGGGATACCTCATTCACGAATCACCCTATGCTTAAGGAGATGCTCACCACATTCACCTTGTGTTTAAGGAGATCCTGATTTTTATGGCATGTTGAAATAACTTGGGAAGTTCAGTGACTTTTTTTGCCAGAAAAACATTCATTCATATAATTGCTTTGCTTTTCTTTGTTGGCTAATATACTCACAGGAATCTAGGCATCACTTAGAGATGGAAAACTGGCTTCACTGAATTTAAGGAAAGCAAAAAAAATATCTTTGAATATCTCTATTACTGAAGCACCTGTTTAGGGCAAAGTTGCATAATGTAAAATTTTGGCTTTAAGCGTTCTGTAACCAACTAAACTGTGTTGGTTTGGATGATGTTAAAAGAACTTTGAAGATGTTTCTTAGTTTTATGTCTAGACTTCAGCACTGAGGTCACTAAGCAGCTGTATGTAGTAGCTGTTGGCACACTGGTACTTCAGCAGAAGTCTGAATAACAAAATCTTAAGGTAGTGTACTACTGACACTGTTTTAAGACAGTCTTTATTTGGCCAATAAAGGGTTAATTGTGAAAGGATTAATTGTGAAATTTCTACAACAAGCTATAAAAATCCTTCTTCAGTTTAGTTACTCTCTTGCCTTGGTAGAAGAGTAGGGAAACTGAATCCAAGCTCTAGTTCTGGATCAGCAATTCTCCTGGGAGGAACTAGAAGATGTGTACACTTGCCCAAGTTTAAGGTTAAAAATGCCTTTTAAATAAGCATTAAAAAATACATTTGGGTGGGAAATGGGCAGGAGGCAAGTGCATAGTTGAGGTCAGAGAGTGGTGGCTGTTACTATCCAGAAAGGTTCATATCTAGGCATTTTTCTTCATGCTAACTATTAGTGTACTCCAGGAGTAATCCTGTTGAAATCATTATGACTGTTCATACAATTATAGGTCTGCTTGTGTCAGCATGCCAGCACCTGACCTAAAGGAAAGGGAAAAACATCAATAAGACATTATTCATTCCAGCTATGAGCAAGAAAAAAGGTGGGTCTTGCAGTTAGAATAGAGTGAGAACTGACAGTAAAGTAAGGGTCAAGTTAACTATTGACTGATGAAGGCAGAGTCCTTGTCACATGCAATGGATGGGACAGACCCTAAACAAAGATCAGATGGGACTAACTCAATTTTTTCTTGTATCAGTTCCCCATACTTTACTGAAGTTATGGTGATACCAGGGGAAAATACAAAATAAATTGCGCTCTCCTAAAAATCTTGACCCTCCACTTGGTATGTACAAACAAAAATTAATCAATTTGAAAGAAACCACATGGATTTGTCAGAAACAAAAGATTTACCTGTGTTTGTTCAATCAATAATGGGTATTCACTAAATTTACTGGGCTTCAGGATCTGAAATAAAGGCCTCCAGCAACTATCTTGTTTTAATTTAATCTCTGAAATGCTGATTTCAATAGCAGTTTCATACATCTTCAATACTAAGTAAAATTTTAATTATTTAAAATAATTTATTTTTCAAGCTAAATAGATATATTGTGAGGAATTGTGGGGCTTGAAATATTGACATATTTTGAGTAATCAATCTTTCCAAAGCATAGATGCATCCCAGGAATTTAATTTCATTCAAAACTTTTCCCTTCAAAAAGTATGTGTGAAAATTTAAAATTATATTAAGATATTTTATTATTATTGAAGACATTGAGACTTTCTATTAAGATAATAGTAATCTGAATGTGCATACTTTGATTTAGGAATAATGGAACGTCAGCTTCTAAAGGAAGGATGTAGTTCCTTCCTTTAATGTCTCTGTTTTCCTTTTTGTTAAGAGTTCTCTGTGCAGATGTGGTGTTGTATCTCCCACATATGATATGATATAACCAGGGCCTTTGATAGTGTCAGCTTTCCTGTTCACAAGTGCAGAGGGACAAAAACATGCTAGAAATATCATTGCATTATATCTCGTTAAATATAATTTACTATCTTAACCTCTGCTGAACTATTTGAAGGTACATTAAGAAAAAGTATGGGTATAATCTGTAAATATCGGTAACATTTTCTGTAGAACAAGAAAATAAGAATACTTTTTTTTTTCTTATTACCAGCTCTGTTACTGTTAGTAGAGAACTGGAATTTTTGAAAGCCTTTCTCCTGTATTAATGCACATCTCCTGTTTCAATACAGGACTGTTCCTAAAGTAGAGAACACTAATATTGTGCCTCCAGAAGACAATTTTCTTGATACAAGAGTTTGTATGTGGTCACCATTTGATATCTGCCTCCTAAAATTATATATCCAGGATGATTAAACATGTGAAATTACTTTGATCTATGATATCCATATGCATGGCTGCATTTGTTTCAGAAAAAGTTTTTATTTTAAACTTTCGGCAAAAGCATCTCCAGATAGCATGATACAAACCTGAGGCAGTGCAAGTATTCTATAGTCTGTTATTGCACATAAAACTAGCAAATGTCAAAAGTGCGTGCCTTCTCAGAGGTACAGACTAACCTGTGGAACACGTGTGTATGCAGGTTTCTCTGATGGAAATAGGTAAGTGATTTCCTGTGGGTTTTTTACACCTATGCATAAAAGCAAAGTTTTCAAGAGTAAAAGACTTTAAGACTTAAATGAATCCAATTACTTTGTATCTGTCAGCTACAATAATGTTCATCAGTAACTAGCCACCAAATTCTGAACTATATGTTTCTTATATGGCAAAGAACACGTGTACTGGTTTTGGCTGGGACAGAGCTAATTTTCTTCCTTGTAGGTCATACAGTGCTATGTTTTGGATTTGTGACCAAGACAATGCTGATAAGCACCCATGTTTTAGCTATTCCTGAGCAGTGCTTCCACAGCATCAAGGCCTTTTCTGTTTCCCACACTGCCCCACCAGCAAGCAGGCTGTGGGTGCACAAGGATCTGGGAGAGGACACAGCTGGGACAGCTGACCCCAACTGACCAAAGGCATATTCCAGACCATATTCCACCCTGCTTAGCAACAAAAAGCCGTGGGGAAGAGGGAGGAAGGGAGGATGTTTGGAGTCGTCTTCCCAAGAAACACACAATGAAGCCCTGCTTTCCTGGAAATGGCTTCACTTCTGCCTGGCAGTTCCTTTGGGTTTTTTTATTGCTTTGCTTGCTTGTGCAGCTTTTGCTTTGCCTATGAAACTGTCTCTGCCTCAGCCCACAAGTTGTCTCACTTTGGCCCTTCCGATTCTCTCCCAGCTCCCACTGGTAGGATGCGAGTGAGCGGTTGTATGTGGCTGAGCCACCTGCTGGGGTTAAACCACACATTATGGTATCAAAATGTTGCAGTATTAGGTACACAGTCACTTTCCAGATTTAATAGCCAATGGTTACTTGAACGTCACTTAACCTGGATAATTACTTAATTTTTGAACCGATTGCTTCCAAATAGTCTGTACCAACATCATTCTTAAACCTCAATATTTTTTGTGCGTCACTGTCCAGCTTTACACTGCAACTAAAGTCAATGAAATGTAATTAAAATCTAGTTGGTTTAGCATGTAAAATATTTCTGTAGGGCAGCCACAAAGTAGTTACCATGGCTTTACAGATCAAGTATGGTGATCACAGCTCTAGACCAACCTAGAGAGTTTTTTCATATTAGGCTTTAATATGAGACCTGAAGTCCACTTAAATGCATCATTTAATCAGTGCAAAAATCTTTATTGATAAAATTTTAAATCTTCTTCCAGCTACAATTTAGGTAATATTATATATGCAAGTTTTACATTGAAGCAATGTGCAGGCATAGTTTAGATCCAAAGCAAGAGCTACATTGTTTCTTTGAGTTTCTCCAACACTCCATTTCTATTCAACCCTATCACATACAAATTTGTGCTTAAGTTTAAGCGTATAATTCCACCTGTCCTGTGAAAGGCTAGGAAAACAGCTTGTGTTCACCACCCACACAATCTGTAGCTATGGAAGGGATGGACAGAGTATGCTAAAAATAAGGAAATGAAAACAAACAAGCTGTACTTGCAGTAATACAATACCATACTATAAAATTTTGTTTGAATTATTTCTTTTTAAATTAAAGAAAAAAATCAAAAGTCTCCCTGAAAGTGATGTGTTTCTCTCCCCAATAACATTGAATCAGCTCAGAAAATTCACTTCAACAATTAAACGAGACAGAAGTCAGTGGAAAAATATCTCTTTGGCAACCTATAGCAATATAATTTGTGCTTTTCACATGCACGCAAGCTCTTTTCACTGGAAGATTCAGACCAAACAGCATGTAACCAGGGGCAAAGAAGTAGCAGGGACCAAACATGAGCTGGAATGGGGAATGCATTCTTAAGGAGCTTTGCTTAGTGGCATTAAATGAAGCATGATTTCCAGATGCATCTTTCAATCCATGTTCCTGGTGAGCCAGACTCTAATTTGTCTAGCAGAAGGCAGTTTTTCCCCTGCCTGACTTTCATAATTCTCTCAGCAACAGGTTCAGGAATTGCCATAACTTGTTCTTTGGGATACATGCTTTCCTGCTCCAGAATTCTCATATAATGCTCAGGACAAACTGCTAACAATTTTCAAAAACATTTTCAGTCTCGTACTGTATCTGCCTTGTCAGGGCAATCTCTCTTGTTGTTTGGACTGTCGTGCTCAGGTGTTCTGCCAAGCAAATGTGGGCAGCACAGTTTGTCCACATGACTGCAAACGTGAGACAGCACAAGCAAGATAAAATGCTGAAAAGAGCGTTAGTTTTCCTTTTAAAAGAAAATTTAATTACCAAATGCAAAAGTGGCCAGATGTGGAACCTTAAGTCCACAGGACACTCTTAGCCATATTTGTTTGCATTTTCTAGAGACCAGTGTTTGGTATACAACAGAAATAGAGTGGAACAGAGCCTTAGCTGATATTTGTGCATATCAGGCTTGAAGGCAGGCACAAGAAAACAAGGGAAGATGGAAAGGTCAAATTATTGGTGGATTCTGATTAGCGTTTACTGGTGATCTGTTTTCTTCTGTCCTAATTCTTATGCCAGTCTAATGTGACAGTAAAGTTGAGAAAATAGACAATATATGAGAGATCTCTAATCAGTTGCACAACTGACTTGAGTATCAGCTCTGCAGTGTGCATTTTGCCAATTCCAGGAGTTGCAGTTGTTCATATTCAGTATATTTCTCAATGTCCATCAGTGAATTCCTGTACATTTAGCATACTTGAGCATGTTGAAAAGTATTGAATGTTGCTGACTCTAGACTATTTGGAATGCTGATTTCAATGCAGTCAGCATGAGCAAGAGTTACATTGCACAATATCTCCATTAATTTCTTTTAATCGTCAAATTTTCAGAATTTTTACCCATGGGGGAAAAACATGGGTTTGTATGTCCCTCTGCTGTATGCCTGGTTTTCTTCTTTGTTGAAACTAAAGGAAAAACATGGAAGACCTTGTCATATTGATTTACAATAAAAGTACAGAGAACTTGGAACAAATATTACATATCTTGTCTTTACCATTTGAGGCCTAAATGAGTATATTTGGAGATGGGAGGAAGAAATGGTATTTTGCTACTTACTAGCTTAAAATCCGCGTTTACCAGTTGAGTGTTTGTCACCTGCCAGAAGGCAGGAACTGAGTATTCAGTTTGCAACAAACAAACAAACAAACAAATTAGTCCTCTTCAGAATCTGTCGTACTCTTTTAAGCTCTGCCTCTTTGAGTGAAGGAGGAGTTTCATGGAAAAATCCTGGATGCGTGCTGAAGGCAGTAGCTGAGAAAACTTTCTATGCAGGGTATTCTATGCAAATTCCTTTTTCTATGCAAACTTTCTATGTAGGATATTCCTTTCTGCAGAGCTGCTGTACAGACACCCACTCTTTCCATTATACTTGTGCCCAGCATTCCTTCACCCAGGGTGCAGATTGCCCATTGATCCATTGTATCTAGATCTTTCTGTAAGTCATCTTGTCGCTTGAGAGAATCAACTGCACCTTAACAGCAGTTTAGTATCACCAGCAAACTTGCTAATGGTGCTTTCAACTCCTGCCTCCAGACCATGGATAAAAACAGTGAACGAATCTGGCCCTAGAATTGAGCCCTGAGGAGCAGCACTTGTGACTGGCCACTAGTCGGATGTAGCCTCATTCACTACAACACCTTGAATCCTATTCTTCAGGACTATTATTTGAACTTAATATTTTCACAAGACCACAAAACTTATCGTTCTCTCCCTTCTTCTCTCATGTCCAATTAACCAAGCTTCCTCTAACTCTTAAAGAGAGGACATAAAAGTAGAAAACTTCTCATAAAAGAAATAATATATAACTAGTTTAAAATAATCAAGGAGTGGAGAAATATGACAGGAAATTATGAATTACATCACAAATACAAATAAGCTTAAAAATGTTGACATAAAACCCACTATTTTTTCAGTATCTATTGCTTGAGCAAGCAAACACTACAAATTTCTTGCCAATTATTTTTATCCCTTTTTTTATATATAAATTCAAACTATGTCATTATCACTGTAGTACTACTGGCATGTGTTTTTCAGTCACAGTTGAAAAGGGTAATTTTATCACTTTCCACTTCCAGTCTTGAAAGTAGAAGATAACATTGTGCTGGAAAGAAATGTCCTCTTAGTGGCTCATGTACACAAAGCGTGTTTTGGGGAGTTCACCCTTTCCAGATATTGATGCTGCTTACAGGAATAGCAAGCTTTCAATAATCCTTACAAATGCTCTAGTACAGCTCTCTTAAACAAAGACTAAATTTATTTATTTGTAATCTTGCCATAACTATGCCAGCTCTTCTTTCCCCTGGAAATACTGAATGCTGTACACCTTTGTAGGTTGAAGTTGGTACACAAGATCCTTTCTTAGCAGGAGTTTAAGTTGATTATGGAGTGGATACAGTGTGAGCTTTGACTACAATTAGCAGAACTCACAGAAAAGCCAAGCCAGTAATAATATCTGCCTCAAAGCTTGTGGGAGGGGTGGGGAGGAAGGCACATTATATTGCACCACATGCAGGCATTCATTTGTGCCATATGGTGCCTTACATACTCTTCTGGGGACATTAGACCACTCTTTTTACCTGGTGCAATCTGTTCACGGCATGCAGAAAACTACCACCACTGAGATCTGGCATTAACACCCACTCATGTCTGCAGTCTCAGTGAAATATCGAAAAGTCCAGACATGAAAACGAAACTTCACAAAGTAGTAGAAAGTACTTAGTAAAGTGCAATTCTACATTGGCAGACTTATTAGCATTGTTACTTCTCTGCTATTTCAAGGAAAATGAGTTACTTTCTCACTACTAGAATTGGACCCTCCAGAACAAGAGTATCATATGAGCAGGTTAACATACAGGAACTTGGGCTGACTTTTACCATTGCAAGGGCATAATAAAGGACTACAATCTCCAGATCTGTCATCTTGACCCTTTGCAATCACATTTAAAAATTATTTAATACCATAAATTAACAGCATGGACCTACACAGTAATATGCAGTACAAATATTTTTGTAGTTTACACTGAATTTGAAGTTAGCTCCTATGGAAATAGTTTTTACATTTTGAAACTGTTAAACATGTAAATTTATAGCCCAGTTATAATACGAGATTGCATGCGCCAGTGGTCACAGCTCAGCAGCGAAGTGTAGCACTGGCATGGGAAATGAAGGTGCTCACCACCATCCTAGCTCAAACCATAATGCAGCATTCCCAGTTGCTACTCTCAGCTGCTTACAAAAGTTGTCTCTCAGATTTTGACTTCTTTAAAACTTTAGCTGACTGAGCTTCAAGTGAAACATATTCTAGGATTCTGGAGGACAGAAATACCAATGTAATAAAGGGCTATCTCTCTAAAGCAGGAGGTAAGTCAAACTATCAGCATTTTTTACACCTAAGTAGACAGAAGACTTTAAAAACTTAGCTATGTTTAATTTAATGTAACATGTAACTTAATGCTACTGGAAATTACTGCTCAGAAAGACCCCCTGCTCTCCAAACCCAGACACTTAACTATCTTGACTAAAACTGAAGGTGGGGGATTCTCCACTGTGTATGTGTATTTCTCTTCTGGAGTTTATATATTCAGGTCAGTTATTCATAGTTTCTGAATTCAGCTACTGGAGACAGAATGCAGTAATGAAATCTCATCTGAACTGGCTGTGCACTCACTATCTTGGATGATTTCAAGGTCAGTAAGACAGAAGTGATAAATGAGTTGCAATGACTCAAAACCAATAAATCCTCAGGTCCAGATGGGTTTTATCCAAGGTTGTTAAAGATACTAAGAAAGAATAATGTAGACTGGTGGCAGTAATCCTGGAAAATTATATTATTGTGAAAAGGTTTTGGAAGCCACAGTAGAAATAAGACTGACATACAAAAATGTAGTAAGCAAAATAATACAAAGTTACTTAAAATGCATGCAAAATAAATGCAAGCAACTTGCACCTGGTATGAAAATACCTACTAAAAAACAGAGTTGGATGATAAAGAACCCCCTTGGGACATTAGGCTTAGCTAAAGCCATTCAATGGCAGGCTTCCCTCTCTGAAAAGGAGACTGCCTCCTCACCCTCACCCTCACCTCCCCACTCCCATTTTCAGCCAAGATCATCAACAACTGCTTCAAGAGCAGTCAGCTAAACCCTGCCACAGAGGCTGAAAGCAAGCTGTCTAGGACCTTTCCGGATATCTCCAAGAAAAAGTATTAATAAAAAAGAAAGAGAAGGACTTCTGCACTGCTCTTTGGATTTCTCCCCCAAATGATGCTAGATTTCTAGGAAGGAACATTTGAACAGTTTCAAGATATTGTATGTATTCTATATATATATAACACACAGGAAATCATAGGCAAAGCCATGTATTTTTTTACTATCACCTACCATATTTTCTTCTACAGGTTTTATTAGATCTAACAACAGTAAGATTCTGAGATTTTTTAAATTATTCTGATAGTCTTGATAATTATTTTCTATAATTGTAGATAGCAAGAAAGAACCTAGCAAATTACAGATTAATTCCCTGGTTGTCAGCCCACCTATGGTAAGGAATGGCAAGCCCTGAAATCACATGAAGAAAACTAATGAGAAACCTTTAAGCACATGGGAGGGATGAAGTAGGTCCTGGAAATTTTGGGAATCTGCTGTCTGTGGGCTGAGGGACACTGAGGATTCTTAGAACTAAATGAGGAGGATCCAAGCTAGTAGAAACAAATGTGAGGGGGTTTTTGTGGGGTGTGGTAGTGATTTTGTTTGGGTTGGGTTTTGCCTTGCTTTTGCTGCTGACTAGGTTTTATCCTAAGTTTATGTAAAAAATTCTGTTGCTAAGCCAGGATAAGTGTCCTGGGTCTGATACACTTCAAAAGACCTATCTTGGCCCTCAGGTGTGTTGCTTTCAGCATCTAGATGTTGGTTTAGTGTGTTAATATGATAAGGCACAGATTATCCTGAGATAGAAATACAGAGAAAATGGGCAGTATGGAATATGGATTTAATATTTAAGAGAAAATATTTATGGCAAAAGCTAGAGATAACAGGAAATTTAGAAGTCATCAGTAATTAGAAAAATCCTGGTAATATTATAGAGATGAAAAATGGGAGGATTGTTCTTTAAGGGGGCAAAAATAGGGATGACATGCAGTGATGAGATATTGTTCACTCAAAAAAAAGCTAAGGAGATAGATATTAAATATCATCTGCTAAAGTAGTTTTTCAAATCAGATGTTTCAGACAGGGTGTACCCGAAAGTTTCAATGTGGTTAGCATTGGTAACTTCTGCTACACTGTAAGAGAGGGGACAGTCCAGGCACGTGGATAAAAAGTTGAGTCAATACTGCTAAAAGGTCATCAGAGCATACAATCTAGTGGAT
Source organism: Limosa lapponica baueri (assembly GCA_002844005.1). NCBI lineage: Eukaryota > Metazoa > Chordata > Aves > Charadriiformes > Scolopacidae > Limosa > Limosa lapponica. The sequence continues at coordinate 560,489 of KZ505841.1, forward strand.
TACAGGTTTAACTTGAGAGTTAACCACAAGTAAGGAATTTAACAGATGATACAGTTTTCAAATAATGAAGACTCTCTCAGTGATATAATTAGTAGTTAATATAGTTTTATATTATATATATTATATATACCGTATAATTAATTCTCATTGATATATTTATGTGGAAAACTTACTTGTCAAGCACTATATTTTGTGGAACTGATGGATAAAAATAACTGCATGTTTAATATTTCAGCATCTATAAGGCATCTAATGTTATACTGTGTAATACTGATCAAAAGATTTAACAAAATGTAGTGTCCATAAAGCATAGTATATGGATTAAAGCTGGCCAGCTGAAGGATGTCAAAATTCAGTGTTAGTGGGACTTTTTTGCTGAATATTACTCTGAAGTTCATTTTTCCTATTGAAGCCTGCAAGATAGCTACCTACTAAGGACTGGTGCTGATACTTTCATGGCTGATCAGGTAACAGCCTGGATTTCATCTGATCAGATGCTGCATAACTTCTAGATACAAAGCATCCACACCATACAGCAGGATGAGAACTGTGCTTGGGAGAGCACAAATCAGAAAGACTATGGGAGGTAATCACATAAATATAAGGTTTATGTGGGAGCCTACATACATAATTATGGCAAGAACAGAGAGAATGTAGCACTTTTTAATTGGCCCAACTGAGATTCTTGAAGGCATATCTTACAATTTAAGCAGCCTAGCAAATGGAAAGCTGAGAGAGTGAGAGGAGTCCTGTTAGTTTAGCACTGCCTAACCTCTTTTTAAAAAGAGCATAGGGTGTTGAATGAAACTAAAAGTTTGACCATACCTGATTTTGATTAACAAAAAGCATGTTACAAATACAGGGTAGAAAATATTCCAGGATATAGAGTACAACTTGCCTTTTCTGAAGGTGATAAGGCAAGTTATAATGTGTTTATTTAAACTGTCCATGAATTGATGTCTATGTCCTCTGGTCTGTTTACTTCACCCTCTTGATATTTTGTAGTTAACGTCTTTGCTTTGCCTGAGTCATTTTAATCTGGTATGGTGTAGCTGCAGGTTTTTGATGTGCTAAATGATGAGAAAAGAAGATTTTCAATTTTTTTAAAAAAGATATTATTGTAAAATGACACCAAAAAAAAAGGTAGAGATTAAGGAATAGTTCTAATGTCTGAAAAAATGAAATTTTTTAAAATATATTAAATGTCAACATGATAAAACAATACAACTACCAAAATAGTTTAATATAGAAAACGTATGAGGAGAACGGGTAGAGAGTGAATGATGCATCACATAAAAAAAACCACGAATAGATTAGTATTTCCTCAGAAGAAGTCTGATAAAGTTATTTCTTTGTCACAATTGGAATATGGCTCTGGATTCATCTAGAAGCGGCACGCCTGTAGTCACTAAGAAAGTCTTGCTGAGCTAAAGGGACCCTGCCTTCCCCAGTAAATGAAGTTTCCTTCCTGTAAAATATTCCAGGTCATTGATAGGTGATGGATAGGTAAATTGAAAACGTGATGGGTCTATCTTATTACAAGAAAGAGTTTCTCTTCCATTGCAGAAGCAATCAAAGGTAAAAATTACCAAGTTTACATTTGTGTATAACAAATTCAGAGCTGTGTTAGCTCTGTGAACTTTTACCGAAAGGATGAAAAGATCAATCTGAATACGCTTGAATAGGGATGTAGTCTCTTCTCCCTGAACTGTATAAAATAGAGACCATTTGGTGTAACGATATGCTATCAGAAAAGCACTATAAAAATCATTAACTTGAAGACACAGAAAAAACCCCACTAAAATTTAAATTATTTACTAAAGCAATAATAATAAAACTTTAATAAAAACTGGCTATTGCTTCTTTGTGTAATGCCTGTAGAACCATAGAGTGGTTCAGGTTGGGCAGGAGCTCAGAGGGTCTCTAGTCTAACATACTAGGTTGGGTCAGCTCTGAGCTCAGACCAGCTTGCTTAAGGCATCGCCCACCCAGGCTTGAAGCTGTAAGGGATGGAGTCTGCACAACTTCTGTCGACAATTCCACTGCTTGGCTGTTCTTCGGGAAAAATTTTGTCCTTATATCCATGTCAGGGATTGAAGCATCATTATGCTTACAAACTCCATGTAAATTATCTCTGATCTGGAAAGTGCTTACAGCCTGCTATTGTAATTCTCACAATAAGTTTAATATACGTTATCTCTAAAAGCAGAAGACCAAAGCTGATTATGGCATTTTGGACAGAGAATAACCACAGTAGCAGGCTCTGTCCACAGACGCAATGGCAGTGCAATCATTTCAATAAGAGCTTGAAGCCCGTGCCAGGGATCAAAGTGCCATTGTACTAATCAACTGAACAGACAATCTCTGGTCTAGAGCACTCCTGTGGCCTGTTATTATGCATGAGAAGAGGGAAGGATGCTTAAGCTGAACAGAATGCTTCACGGAAAACCAACAGCAGTAGGGAACCGTTCCTTTTAAAAGTCTATGGTGTGACTGGAGAGTCAGTTCCTTTCCTTTTGTGAGAAACCAAACCTTGCAGAAAGCAGAGAGCTCTGGGCACCCTCAGTTCTGACTTCTGAACAGCGCAATTCATCAGAAGTAGCCTCTCCCCAACTCTTTTGTTAATGTCTATTGTGTCTTGTTCTTCTGCAAAGGCCTCTTTCTTTAAGAGGTCAATATTGACTTTTGTGTTTCTCATTACAATCAAAATTTTCAGTGCTACTCTCTGGAATAGTACAAAGACTTTTTCTATCCAGGTATTACTCTTCAGCTTGTTACTCATAAGCTAAAAGAGTTTGAGTTGATTTATCTTGGCCTACCTAAAAGATATTTTAGTTTATGTAATCATTATTTGTTGAGAACTTAAACTGAATTTCCTCTTTGATTTTGATTAGGTTTTTTTTTTTTTTATTTTGATTAGTATGATAAAGGTGACAAAAAGAGCTGCCCAGACTTTTCCAAATACTGAATTAAGACTCCATTAGAACATCTCTTACTGCCCTATATCTACCTCTTTCTGTGCATGATGAACAGTTCTAGCCATCACTGTCTTTTCATGGACCAGAGTTTCCTTACAAGTAATTTCAGTAGAGTTCAAACTCTATACAATGCAGGGAATTATGAATTTGAAATATTAAATATATAATTCCAATTAGAAATAATGAGTCCATATTGTCAAAACAAACATGGTATTACCCAAGGGGGAAACTGAGGAAAAGATTGGATACATGTGTGTTCTTATGTTGTTAGATAAGCAAGATTGAACTATTTTGTAATAGCTGGTAATCAAATTTGCAGTGGTTAGAAAAACATTTTAATTTTTTATCTTGTTTATGTTGCTACTTTTGCCAATACCAAAAAGAAAGATAATAGAGTAAGGGGGTGAGGAAGTTTGGTTTTGAGTTGCATTACATCAGCAAATGAAAAAAAGGCTTTAAACTACTATTCCTTAACTTACTATAGATTTAATAATTCAATTAACGTTAATAAGAGGTAGACTCATGCAATCGCATTGCCAACTTCTGCTATTGGTTTTTCCAAGGTCAAATCTGGACTAATTTGTATGGAAGAATATTTTTGTTTTCTAGACAAAGCAGTATATCCATAGCTCATCCACACTGTCTTTTTCCAGCAAATATGAATTAATTGTCTGTTGACTTCTGTCAGTGTGTTTTATACTTTTTTCCTCTCCTTTCTCTGTACTTTGTTTGTATGGATACTGCTGGGCAGTCTAAACGAATGCAATGAAAGTTAGTTGGGTTACCTGGATTTGTGATAGTTCAATGGAGTGAGGCTCTGGGCTAGTTACATTTTTTTATCATTTTAATTTTGATGACAGTATGTGTATCCTTAATGTGAATGATGATTTAGTGGATTTAACATTTAATAGAAAATACATCCACTTTTAATATGGTAAAGTCCAAATTCTGACTGTTTTATTCTTTATTTAAAATAAATAATTGAAAGTAAGAGACAGTGTTCTTCATGAAAACAGCCTTCTACCAAAAAAAATCTCATGCAGTCAATACTATCAGTGCCATACTACTATTGATGGTAGATCATGGTAATACCTTTTTCTGAAGATCAGCATAAATTTGATTCAACCTAACTGTGTTTGAAACTGTGAGCTGGTTGTTTGGGTTTTTTTTTAACTTTAGCAATGTAGCTACTTCTTGGTGAAGCAAAGCATAAACTCTCTGAAGTTTCAGATTACAGATTTTGGGTACATCACATGTAAGAGAATTCAAGAGGTTCTATACTGTATTCTTAAGATGTCAGGAAAATCTGGAAATTAAATTAATTCTACTTTCCAAAGGAACATGTTACATTGCAGTTACAAAAAGAAAGGAAATAAATTTGCCCCCTTTTACTCATTTAATGAAATGTTTGAAGAATAAACCTTAAATTAGTTTGAGATTCTTCCCAGAAGAACAAAAATATATGAAGCGATATTTTACAATTTTCCTGATACATTCATACATAGGAAGAAAACTGTTTATACCAAGACAACTATGGATGCAACCCTGTGGATATAAACCTTTTTAAAAGATGTGGCTCCATCACTGTTCTCTTGAAAACAAATTAATGTAAAAAAAAGAGCTACATTGTTTCTACATTTCTTGTTATCATCCAGTTTCCCTACTGAGACACTTTCCTAGATGACTGATACTGCTTATGAAGCATGGAAAGGATTAATCTGCTCTTGCTCAAGTGTGTGTTCCAAGTGAGCCAATAACGAGATGCAAAGGGTGCAGGGGCGGGTGGCAGTGGACATACTTTCCTATGAGAAGTTCCTAAGATTAGAGCCATGAATTGGTCCCTTGGTACTGAAGAAAGCATAAAGGACTATTTTAAATTGGGCATCTAGCTTTGAAGCCACATAGTTTAGTTAAAGATAGAAATTTGTATTGCATACTATCCTTAAAGTATCTTCCATCACTGCAGCTCATTTATAGCCTAGTTTAACTTCTCAATAACAACTGTTAGCTCCCTTTCCTAATGTTGATTTCCTAATTATGTGGTCAAAATGGGACAAAATAAATAGATGTTATATTGATGCAGTTGAGAATATGTTGAAATAGCAAATACAACAAGTGCTAAATATTCTAGAAACGATTTCCTGCCTGTTCAGAGAGGTGGCCACAGGAAACAGGTATCAACTTACAGTCTTCAGTTTGCTCAAAAAAAATGTTATCTGAACACAAATCTTAAAATTTCTGAGATTAGGGTATCTAAGATGAGATAAGACAAAATGCACTCTTTAGCAATCCAACTTTATTTAAAAACCTGAGAACTCTGTGTCCTTGTTTCTTTTTTTTTTTTTTCCATAAAATCTAATGTTAACCTTCATCTATAGGTTGTCACTTTTCCAAAGAACTGAAGCTATGGTCTCCTGTTTGGTGTAGCGTATGAAGAGACAGACTCAGATTGAGGGTACAACCAGAATCAGAATCGTTTATTCACGATCGCAAGTTCCTTATATACCAGCTGAAGTCCTGTTCAGTATTTTTCCACCTGGCTTGCCATATCAGTAAGTTGCTCAGCTGAGAACTACTTGCAATGTGTAGCGTGGATCAGGCCACAGTTCCTCCAAACACAGGCATTATCACCCGACGTTCATGTGCCCCTTCTTGGCTTCCTTTACTTGCTTTGTATCCTTTACTTTGCTTTGTATCCTTTACTTTGCTTTGTACAACGCTGCCTTCCAGCTTTCCCACAGTTTGGTTCTAGTCTCCTCATTTAATCAAAGTCTTTGTCCTCTAAATTAAATCCAGTCTGTTTCTTTAATTTATTGTCTTGGAATTCAGGCTGTTAGTGCGAGGTCTGCAAGAATAAAATAAAACTTAGCTGCAGGTTTTTCCCACCTTTCTCTAACTATTTTTAGTAGTAGTGCCATCCTGCGTATCATTCAGGCCCATACTCTCACCATCATTTGCAATTTGCATCATTTGTTCCTCATATGGCATTCCATCTGTATGACTAAAACTCTTGCTGGGTCTATCACCTCACATGCCAGCGATGACCACTCTTTCTCCAATGCTTTGAAGTGCAATATATATCCAGATTTCTAATACGAAGATACTTTTCTGTCATTATATCTGTGATTCCACATCATCTATTATGTCAAATATAGGTTACGTGATCTTACTTCCTTAGACTCTTGCAGTAACTCCTCTTCAGGACCAAGAGACTGAGTGTTGTCTGGCCTGTGGAACAAACCATCATAGACAAGCATGCTTAAAAAACTCAACATATTTCTGCATCTTCCTTGCTCTTTTTCCTCTTTGGAAAAATAAATCCTGAAGGTATTTGTAAAACATCCTTTTTTTCCCCCTTATTCCTACCTCTCTCTATTTTTCAGTAAATAGCTATGCCACATGCATAATGAATCCATCTGTCAAGCTGATGGATATTTCTTCTGTGCAGTCTCTCCTGGATAATTCTTGTCTCTTTGACATAGAATCATAGAATTGCCTAGGATGGAAGGGACCTTTCAGGTCATCTAGTCCAATCGTCAACCTGACACTGAAAAAAAACATCGGTAAACCATATCTCTAAGCTCTATGTCTACCCATCTTTCAAATACCACCAGGGATGGTGACTCAACCAGTTGCCTGGACAGCCTTTCAGTGCATAATAAGCCTTTCAGTGTAAAAAATTTTCCTAATCCAGTCTGAAGCTCCCCTAGTGCAACTTGAGACCATTTCCTCTTGTCCTATCACCTGTTACTTGGGAGAAGAGACCGACTCCACCTCTCTACAACTTCCTTTCAGGTTGTTGTAGAGAGAGATAAGGTCTCCCCTCAGCCTTCTTTTCTCCAGGCTAAACAAACCCAGCTCCCTCAGCTGCTCCTCATAACACTTGTTCTCCAGACTCCTCACCAGGTTCGTTGCCCTTCTCTGGACCCGCTCCAGCACCTCAATGTCTTTTTTCTGGTAAGGGGCCCAAAACTGAACACAGTACTCAAGGTGGAGCCTCATCAGCGCCAAGTACAGGGGGACGATCACCTCCCAAGTCCTACTCATCACACTGTTCCTTATACAGGCCAGGGTGCTGTTGACGTTCTTGGCCACCTGGGCACACTGCTGGCTCATATGCAGCCGGCTGTCAATGAACACCCCCAGGTCCTTTTCTGCCAGGCAGCTCTCCAGCCACTCTTCCCCAAGCTTGTAGCGCTGCATGGGGTTGTTGTGACACAAGCGCAAGACCCAGCACTTGTCCTTGTTTAACCTCATCCCCATGGCCTCGGCCCATCAATCCAGCCTGTCCAGATCCCTCTGCAATGGCTTCCTAACCTCAAGCAGGTCAACACTCCCACCTAATTTGGTAGGAGTCCTACTTAACATCTGCAAACTTACTGAGGGTGCATTCGATCCCCTCGTCCAGGTCATTGACAAATATATTAAAGAGGACTGGACCCAATACTGTGCCCTGAGGAACACCACCTGTGACTGGCTGCCAACTGGATTTATCTCCATTCACCACCACTCTCTGGGTCTGGCCTTCCAGCCAGTTTTTTACCCAGCGAAGACTACGGTTGTCCAAGCCATGGGCAGCCAGTTTCTCCAGGAGGATGCTGTAAGAAACAGTGTCAAAGGCTTTCTAAAGGCCAGGTGAACAACATCCACAGCCTTTCCCTCATCAGCCAAGTGGGTTACTGTCATAGAAGGAGATAGGGTTAGTCAAGCAGGACCTACCCTACATGAAGCCATACTGACTGGGCCTGATCACTTGACTGTCCTTCATGTGCCACATGATGCTACTCAGGATCATCTGTTCCATGACCTTTTCAGGCACCAAGGTCAGACTGACAGGCCTGTAGTTCCCCAGAGCCTCCTTCCAGCCTTTCTTGTGGATGGGCGTTGCATTTGCTATATGCCAGTTAACTGGGATGTCCCCAGTTTGCTAGGACTGCTGACAAATTATGAAAATTGGCTTGGTGAGCACTTCCACCAGCTCCCTCAGTACCCTCAGGCGGATCCCATCTGGCCCCACAGACTTAGGTATGTCCAGGTGTTGGAGCACATTTCTCACCACCTCGCTTTGGATTACAGGAGCTTCATTGTTCTCCCTGGCTCCCCGACTCAGGGGTCCTGGTACTCAGGGAACAACCAACTCTAATACTAAAGACCAAGGCAAAAAAAGGCATTAAGTAACTCAGCCTTCTCCTCATCCTTTGTCAGTATGTTGCCACCTTCATCTGATAAAGGATGGAGATTCTCCTCAGCCCTCCTTTTGTTACTAATATATTTATAGAAACTCTTTTTATTGTTCTTAACATCCAAAGCCAGGTTAGGTTCTGGTTGGGTGTTTGCTCTTCTCATTTGCTCCCTATGTAGTCTTACAACATCTTTGTATCCTTCCTGAGTGTCCTGCCCCTTCTTCCAAAGACCATAAACTCTCATTTTTACCCTAAGTTTTAACAGTATATTGATCGTATGTTGTACTGTAACCATATATAGCCTTTTACAAGGACAAGTGCAGGGTGCTGCACCTGGGGAGGAATAACCCCATGCATCAGTACAGGATAGGGGCTGAGCTGCTGGAGGGCAGCTCTGAGGAAAAATATCTGGGAGTCCTGGTGGACAGCAAGTTGACCATGAGGCAGCAATGTGCCCTTGTGGCCAAGAAAACCAATGGCATCCTGGGGTGCATCATGAAGAGTGTGACGAGAAGGTTGAGGGAGGTTATCCTCCCCCTCTGCTCTTCCCTGGTGAGGCTGCATCTGGAGTACTATGTCCAGTTCTGGGCTCCCCAGTTCAAGAAGGACAGGGAACTGCTGGAGAGGGTACAGCAGAGGGCTACAAAGATGATTAGGGGCCTAGAACATCTCTCATATGAGGAAAGGCTGAGGGACTTGGGTCTTTTTAGTCTGGAGAAGAGAAAACTTAGAGGGGACCTGATCAATATCTATAAATACTAAAGGGTGGGTGTCAAGAGGATGGGGCTGGTCTTTTTTCACTGGTGCCCAGTGACAGGACAAGAGGTAATGGGCACAAACTTGAACACAGGAAGTTCCATCTAAACATGGGGAGGAACTTTTTTACTTTGAGGGTGGCAGAACACTGGAACAGGCTGCCCAGAGTTTTCATCTCTGGAGACATTCAAAACCCACCTGGACATGTTCCTGTGCAACCTGCTCTAGGTGGACCTGCTCTGGCAGGGGGGTTGGACTAGATGATCTCCAGATGTCCCTTCCAAACCCTATCATTCTGTGATTCTGTGATCATAATATTTTGCTATCAAGACACTTTAATTCATGTGTTTATCCCACAGTTGCAGAACACAGTCCTGATCCATTAATAAAGCCCCTAGATGTCACTGTAATAAGATAAAAAACAGTAAAATAGTAGCAGAATTGTTTTACAATTAAGTGACACTCTTGAATGACACTCAGCGCGTATAACTCGATACACAGATATCAATCAACAGATTAGGGAGAAAAAAAGATGTTTTGTAAGCTGTTGAACTTCAAGAATATTACATACAGGTTGTGTTCCTTCTGCCTTTGGCATTACCTGGCTGAAAAGAAGATTCTAGAAAACACTCCCACAGCAACATTGTGTCAATAAAGATAACTGAACTACAACATACTAAAAAGGTATTTTATAACACAATACATTAGACTATAAAAACAAAGAGGATCTGCTGCATGAGTAGGTGTCCATTCTGTGACCGCAACCACATTCTATGTGGCCTGAAGTATCTTTGTGGGTTCAAGTATAAATTTTATTTGACTGTTAGTTAAAGACCACTTCTGTTTGACAACAGACTTTTGTGAGTCCCTTGAGCAGTGATTTAAGAGTAGTTTTACTACACTGTGTTTACAAATTGGAATGGTATTACCTGTTGTTGAAGCTTAGCCATCACTGGTGAGATCCAGTACACAGCATGGTAGGATGAACATTTTGATCAAAGAAAATATGTTGAAATCTGCCTTGTTTCAAAAATGGACTGTGATGTGCAAAGGTGACTTTTCACTTTGAAGTTTACAACAGGTTTACCCAAACCAGCATATTCTGCCCTTCTTCTATTCTTCTAGTCATTCCCATCTCTGGCTAAGTCTATGAATTTTCTCAGGCTGAGAAGAGGGCTATTGGACGTTTTCTACTGTCACATTCCCTTATATTTTCCACTACTGAAAGTATCTTTAAGGTCTGAGCCAATGGAAATAAGTGGAGAGTGTGGCTTGGTTTTATCTGCTGCTCCAAAAAGCTCTGTCATGGTAGTATTACAAGTCTTTGCTCTTATTCTGTGTGCAAATTCTTTCTATTCAATTCTTTCTAGGCTGAGGTAAGTATTATCGCTTTTTCTCTGTTCATTTTTCTTAGCTCTAACTGGGAAGTTGATACTAAGTCCTTCTAAAAAATATTCACATTTTCCATATATATAACCATATTTGTTTATTTGCATGTATATGAGAATATCAATGGGCTTTCTTCCTAAGCAAAGGAGAACATCTTAAAAAAATGAAGCTCTTCATTTTTTTGTGCGTGCGTATCGAAAAAAAATCTGAGGCTAGGTTTCCTAGATTGTGAAAAAATATATAAAACATGCATCTGATGCTTGAATTAGCAAACACAGGTTTCTGATTTTAAAATGTCAAAGGCAAGTTAAAACAGAGTATCTGGTCAAAGAGATCTATGACTATTTTTCTCTGAATGCAAAACACATATGCAATCTGTGAAATGTTCTACCGTAGGCTGAAAGGAAAAGGGGTGTAACTAGCATTTCCTTTTCAGTCTGAAAATTTACAGGAATGCAACAGCACATCTGTATGGAATTAGCATGGCTTCTATCCCTAATACATTGAGATTCATGTGACTGCAAACCTAGAGTCTATAATCCTGAGTCCAGATTTGTTTTACCTAATAAAAACATCAGGACTGATTGTACCTTAGGGTCTAATATTTAAAAAGACTAAAAATGCATTTTTAAGAAAATAAAAATAAAAGCAGACAGTTTCCTAGTATTTTTAAGCCCTTGCATCTTTAGGTATCTGTTTAAGAGGCTGTGTGTAGCAGTCTTTATACCAAACAATGTACCTATAGTCGCAGGCACTGCAACTGCATTTGAGACCATCAGTATACTCAGAAAAATCCTTCTTTTTGGAAAGCCACAGTACAAACATTTCTGCTGGCTGCCAGTTTTCTTCTGGAATTTGCATTGGTGTATGACCTATTCTTTTTCCTTCCATTTGTCTATACAAAGGGCATGCTATATATAACATACCATAATGACAGTGTGCTAGCATAGAGCTGCTGAAGTAAGTTAATGCAAAGTTTTAATTGTTCTTAGTATATGTAATGCCATCACAGATTTTTGAGGCATTCCATAATGATAATATATGTTATATATATACTATTCTATATAATATTATATATTAGACATTAATAATAGAATATATAACAGGTATTTATTTCTCTATGTGTTTTGAGGATGGACCTATTTTAAATTTCCTGAATAATGATCAGAGTTTTATATACCAAGATCATGCTGGTTTGAACCATAAATTTTGCATCCATCTGTTTCAGTTTGCAGTTAGGTGAAAATTACCAGCTTTGCTTTTCATACGTATGTGACTTTATAAAGGAACTGTCATGGTAGTATTTTAGCAACTTAATGTTTGCATGTTTACATCATGCAATGAATCACAGTCTACCTGTATTTATATTCCAAAAAAACTATTTTAATTTGGTAAAAAATAAAGTTTGGTTCTAGTATGCAGAAACAAGGATGTCATGTCCATCAGAGCAAAAGAAAGCAAAATAAACAAAACCGAAAGTTGTTGCTTATTAATTTCTTGTTAAGAATTATTTTTATTTAGGTAATGCTACAGTTTATTTTGGGACTTATGAGAGAGTCTTGGGATTTCTGTCAAGATTGTTTTACTTTTGTGATTCCACAATGAAGCAGTATTTAATAAAAAGAGAGAACGTGGACTTTAAGAAGTGATATAGCCAGAGTAGCAGTCAGTACAAAATTGCACCTTTTACACGAACTCAGGTGAACTGAAACTTGGCTGCAACTCTTAAATACTCTCCCAGTTCATCCTCATTGTCTTTAGTTAAAACTTTATCTTCATCTGGGCATGCAGAAGCAATGAAATGTAGAACAGATCATGTTAAATATGCTCTCTCATTTTTCAGATTCCTAATTCATGGTGCAACACTCATGTCCTTGTAGCAGCAACTCCTAGAACCTCACCAGTGGTTTAGACAAAGAAAACTGTCCCAGTGCACGAAGTAAGCATGGAGACACTGTTGATATACTGCATAATAAATATTATGTATACTTTTAGATAGACGAATAGTCAGAGGAATTTATATTTGAACATGTCATTTCGGTGAGATTTAGGATACTTGAATCCTCTCTTTTTAAAGATGTTGTTAAAGAGAAGCTGAGTCAGAAAATAATGCTTAAAGGAACCTATAAAAGAACAAATATTTTAAATCATGCAGCTATAAATTTATTAATGTATTTAAATAATTAAACCCATGTAGTTTAGGGTTTAATGCCAGATGAAACTTCTCATGAATAACTGAGTCCTTTTATGTGCTCCACCTACAGACTCCCCAGGGTTGAGTTTCTAGAATGAAGACAAATCAAAATAATTGTAACTATAGAAGTCTTCCTGGAATCCAGGAAGTACTGCAGCAGCTATATCCTTTTCTTCATAGACAATGCAGAATATACACGAATCTCTGTTGTGTTTTATATGTTATTTAACTCGACTCATTTTAAAATAGACACTGAAGTGTTTGAGCTCTACTAAGGGATGGCTTCAACCTCCTGTTTCGTTCAAGGCAGGTATACAGATCTTATTTCCATTGACAATCTGGTTAACCTTTTCTGCATCTAGGAAAAAAAGGCGAGAGTGCTTAATTTTTGGTTTTTACCTCCCTTGACTCCTTACCTCTGATGACAGACTTTGGAGCTTAAAGTAGGAATTCATTTCTGGGAGCTGAGATGTCTAAATTAGGAATAGTCAAATCAGTTCTGGAAGGATGTACCTTGCTTACATTTTCGTCTGTATCATGAAGTTAAAGTAGCTGCCATCTTAAAGTTATGACTAATTTTCTCAAGAATCAGACATTCAAAAGTAGGTCATTTTTTTGTAACTGAAGCTTTGTAGCATTGAAATGTTTTTTGCTTAATTGCATGAAACAGTTCTCATATGACTTGTTTCAGTAGTGTGATGTCTTTTTTGCTTTTTTTCAAATTCTTGTTTTATGTCTTAAGTATCTTCCTGTTCATATTTTATAATCCCCACCTAATGGCTTCCTTTCTTCTTCTCAATATGTGTTAGTTAGGGTACTTTTTTTTTTGTTTTCCATCTGCAGTGAAAGCATTACTTTGAAACCACTGCTAAAATAATTTTGAATTTTATAAATGATAAGCCTGCAACTCTGTGGGATGATTAATCTATATGTTGTATATGTAAGGGACTTTATGTTGAGGGACAATATCCAAGGTCCTAACTGTAAAGCAACTATAAGAGAATTAGTCAAAATTATGAATCAGAATTGCTTCTTAAATGGTTGTAATACCCTTTATATGCATTGAATTTTACAGATGAGCACAGACAGGGAAGAGATAGTAACTATTTACTTATTTATTTTTATTGAGAATAAGTTTTCTCTCTTGTGCTTACTATTTTTTATTTGTTGTTTACCAAATTATGGGCATAAACCAAATCAATGCATACATTTAAAGAGAGGAAAAAGGAAGATAGGCCAACTAATTTAATTTCCTGGCCTGAAATAATGCTGAAAATGAGATAATTCAAGTTTCTGTGTGAAAACAAGAACATCAAAAACAACAAAGGGAGACTTGTCAAAAGCAAGCAAGACACAGGCAGATAACAGGGTAGATGGACAGAACAATAAAAATAGATATTGTCTACCTGATTTTAGTAATGCTTTTGAAACAGTCTCAACTGTCAAGCAGAAATCACAGTCTAGATTAAATTACTCGGTAGATACATAATTGGTTAAAGAAAAAATACTAGAGTAATTATCAATAGCTTATTGCCAAGGAAGAAGAAAGTACTATGTGTCCGTTTCAGACAAACTTGGACCCACTACTTTTCAATATGTTTTTTCAAAGAGCAGATGATAGAAATATTATTCCATTAGCAGATTAATGCCAACCTGGAGGGAACATAACTACACTAGAGGTCAGGATTAGAATTCAGAACGATCCAATAAATTAGATAAATGGCAAACAGAAAAAAGAGAAAGTTTTAAAAAAAAAGAGTACACAGCTCAAGAAATTGAAATGTGTTTTTACTGTTTATGTAACACTCTTGTAGAAAAACATTGGAGTATTGTAGAATACTATAAGCTAAAGTGAGTAATAATGTCAGTACTGTTTTGAAAAATACAAGCACTAGGATGTCTGGAAAACTTCTTAGTGGTAAATCAACGGCACTGGTAGCAGATCAATTGCAGCCCTGCAGAATTCCTGCACTTGAGGCACAGGTTAAATGGTTAATTTCTAGGATATAGATTGTAGTTGGTTGGGCTTTTTTGCTTTACAGCAGAGAGGATTAATCAGACGACTTTCCAAAGTCTTTCCTAGAAATACTTTTTAAGTGTTCCTGTGGTGAAGATACTGTAGAAAGATAGCAAATGAAGATTTGGCCCTGACTGAAAAGGTGAAGATAGGGAGCATGCATTAGATCCAGTGGGCAAGAGGGAACAGCTGAAAAGAGTAAGACAGAGAGCAAGCAAGCTTCCATAGCTGGAGATACTTTTGTCAGCAGTAATCTCAAACAGGTTTATATAAGGTAAGGCCAGAGAAGGGGAGGCAGCAATAAGGTAGGTGCAAAATTAGGCCCACGGAATCAGTTTTTTGTCTGGGTAGACATTACAGCTTGAATGTGTACTTCTGGGGAAAGAGAAGATGTAGCAAAGGATGACATGGAAGTTACAAAACTGAGCAACAGAAAGTTTACAAGATTTGTGTTGATTTGGGGTTTTTTTCCATAAAGAAAGAGGAAGACTGGGTTAAGAGCACTAATCCAAACCCCCAATTTTTGCAATGTTTATTTTAACACAGTAACTTAACATTCACAAGAAGATGTCAGAAAGACAGGATGACATGTTAGACTGATTGAAGGAAACAGTTTATCAGAAATGAGTGGTGTTTACGAGCCATCAACAAACCAATAGGAGTTCGCTCAGATGCCTCAGTTCTTACAGAACCCTAATTCTGCTCTGGCCCATTTTCCATAGAGTTTAGTAGGTGGGAGCCTAGGGTCTGTTGGGAATCAATAGGTATTTTGTAATTTGCTTTATTAACAGTGGAACAAAAAGGAAAAGTCAAACTGCACAGGCATTTAATTCAACATGTTTATAACTTCACAATTTAAAATTTTGAAGCGTTTTCCTATTTCTCAGTCCACTCTGCCACATTTAAAAAAATGTTTTTGGTTTTTTATGTTTGGAATGGTCCAATATAGAGGTGGTAAGAAGTCAGGTGAGAGCATTTGCCCTCATGTCAAAATCAGGTATGTCAAAATAAGGTATATCAAAATAATATTAAAAAGATGCATATATTTAACAAGTAAAGGACTTGTTTTTACAGAGCAAGTCAGTTGTGTGGGTTGAACTTGAGAGGTACTTAGAAAAGGAGAAAGAAAAAGCAAAATTCTTGAATTATTCAATTTGTTTTCAATTTGTTTCGTTTATTCTGGTTCCTTCTAACCAATTTTTATCATTTGAACCACTTTTTATCTAGAATAAAACCAGACCATCTCAAATGAATTATTCAAGCACTTTTTCTGTGGAGGAAGCAGGGGGTATTGCTCATGATGCCCAAAACCTGAGCGCTTCCTGCTATACTTGGTATGGCCAGGCGCTCAGATACATCCCTTGCTACCAATATAACCATGTGCAAGGACCAGAAAACCACTGTACCTATATATAGCCAAGTGCTTCGATCTGTGAGCTGGTGACTCTGTACCACACCATATGCTAAGGTGCTAAAACTGGTGTCTGGCATTTAACATTGAAAAGACAGGGCCATGCTCCTGAAATGTACAGAAGCACAACTTTGCACATTTGTAATTGTATCCTTCTTACTGTAGTGTCTTAACCATGAAACAAAAGAGTAACAACAAAAAACCAAAACCAAAAAAATCAAAAAGAAACTCAAACCCAAAAAACCTCAAAACAAACAAAAAAAGGCTTACCCTACTGAAAAACCCTTTAAGACACGTATATTCTTTTATATCAAGTACATGTTGTAATTTATATGACTTATTCTTCCAGTCTATGGCCTTGGGCAAACAGATGGGCCCGATGCTGCAGCCTCTTTCATTAACTTTAAAGATTTCTGTAGGACAGGATCAGTCTAAAATAGATTCAACTCCTCTTAATTTTTTTTTTTTTT
>KZ505841.1:581784-620259 GCA_002844005.1 Limosa lapponica baueri
TTACAGGTCCATATTTCTTGTAATTGAAAGATTGGCCAATTGCTGTGGGTTTTTTTTGCTGTGTTCATCACAGCTTTTTAAAAAGAAGAACACAACAGCGAACAAAAAAGGAAAAATCCTTCCATAAATCAAATAATCAACTATAGTAACAGGAAAAAAAAAGCCAAAAGGTCTTGGTATAAAGCAAATCAGATCTGAAGTTGTGTGAAACTTCTGTGCTAGGCTTGGAATTACAATCAAATGGAAAACTTTTTTACATCTGGGGTGCGTATTCTCTCGCCTGTAATTTTCAGTTGTGTTTTAATGGCTATAAAACATGTAGACTCAGATTACTGGCTGGTCATAACAGGTACTCTGCTGACAGATGTGGTGGTTGACATGGCTTGGCGAAAAAAGGGGAAAAAGAGGGGAAAATCTGCTCAATACTCTGTTTAGGAAACATTGTCTCCCTAGAAAGGAAATGGAGAATTAAGTTGAATTTTCTGTCTGTTAGATAAAAGCTGGTATTAGGCACATGCTTCTTATAGTCCCTGACTTTGAATGTGAGTCTGTTCCCATTCATCCTAGTCTGTCACTGTCTCTTTTGCTAGTAAGTATGTCCAGCTTCAGCATTTGGGTCCAAGAACATATTGCCCTTTACATAAGCAGTGAAGGTCTTTGTCATACTCCATCTAACAAACAACAGACTTACAGGACTAAACTAGGGAAGGAATGAGTAGTAAGCCAAGATCTACCAAACTTAAAGCTGGCTTTTGGGCCATTGCTTTATTATTCAGGACTATCAACCTGCTCACATCTATTCGTTTTACATAAGTGAATTTGCCTTGCTAATATTTCTTATCATCGTGCCACATATCACCAATTTTCATCTAAGATTGACCTAGCATTTCCTAGCAAAGGCTAATCATGTCATTCAGAGGAAGATGCTGGTATCAATACCAGTGGGGAATAAGAGGAGCTCCTCAAAATGTTTAGTTCACATTTATAATCTCTTATGATATTGGCTTACTTAAATGTAAACCCAAGTTTTTAAAATGGATTTAGGCTGTCTAATATGCCATTATTGGGTTTTTCAAATTCAGCTGGGTATCTAGCTTGAATTAAATGGGGAAGAGACAATGATTTAGGTGCTTTCTGAAATCCTATCCTTAAATTGTGACTCTTAGTGCCTCTTAAAGACCTTGGTCTCAGGGCTCTTCACATACAGAATAATCTTTGTCTTACTATTAATTTATGTACACAAAGGATATCTTTCAGCTCGTGTTTACTTACTGGAGCTTAGTTGCCGCTCTCTTAACATGTTCGATGGGTGAATGATTTTGCCAGACCATCTATAGGATTGTCTGTGACACTTTTCTATTTGTATTTTTGATGAAGGTGTAAGAGCACAGATTTCTATGCTTACATTAAACATTTGTTGAGATGATGGCCCCTCTAGCTAGAGCTGTTTAGCTAGACAAAGCCTCCTGCATGGAATGATGGACAAGCTAGCAAACTTCTTATTGGGGATGCGTTGATTATAAATAGTGCAGGTTGTACCTGGTGATTTTAAAGTATTATTTCATGAAGAGAGATCTGTGAGCTAGTGGTAGGTCAGCAAGAAATTATTCTGACCTTCGAGTGTTTTTAGTTGATAACATAATGGTGGTTGTTGGTGGTCTGTGACATATTTATGATTAAAAGTGATCTTTTATCTAAAAAAGAAAGATCTGGCTGGGTTTACTTTTTCTTTAAATAAAAGAAACTCTAGTGATGAAAGCATATTTAAATATGCTTTCAGCTATATGGCTTTCAGTTGATAAAAAAAAATATTCCCTAACAGATAATAAACTAATAATACGGTCTACATGTAGACCTTGCTTCATCAGGAGATTCAGCTTTGTTGTATAAAGATGGACAGTACAGTGATATAAGGAAAACAGCTCTGTTCCCTGTGTTTGTCAAGTGCTCTAAATCTAAGTCCCATTTCCCACTTTTACGTCTACTAATGGAAAAAAGTATTTCGTATCAGTCAGTGGTATGTCTCTAATTTCAACTGAATAGCGAAATCCCACAAGCTCCTTCACCTCCCATGCCTTCTTATTTAGGGCATAGTTGTAGAGGAATTTGTTGATAAATGTCGATGATCCACATTCCATGTTTTTGATGCCTGAAGAGTGGTGTCAGTGGACCACTAATGTGGCTTTGCCTACTCTCTCATAAAGAAAACATGGCCTTTGTTGGTGTATGTCAAGGAGGATGCGGGCTTACAGGGTGTGGTCTGGTTTGGTCGTGTTCAGCATCTGTACAGAGCTTCTGATTTGGTGGAGAAAGGGTAAAAGGGAGCATGTAGATTTCAGAGGGGGCATGTTTGAATTCTGTAACAGGGCAGGAAAACAATTTGCTTCCTTGCGGGAGTTGCATTTCATTTCTGCATGTTTTTATGTGTAAGAAGTGGAGCAGAAGCATTCTGGGAAAGGTCTTATCTCTGCTTGCTTTTTTTTTTTTTTTTTTTTTAACGTAGCCAGGTGTTTGGTTTTTTTCCTTTTCTTTTAATGTATATAGGCAGGTAGTTGGTTTATTCTTTGTTGTCCTTCAGTGGAGATGTTCTTCCAGATTATTTGATTACCTCAAAACACCAATGTTATTTACAAAGAAACTATGATTCTTGCTTGGTTTTTTTGGCTTTACAAGCAGTCTTTTGCACAGTATGGTTTTTGAGGCCTTCCTGTGCCATACCGGCTCTTAATGTTTTAGGCTCTCTTTTTTTGAGGCCTTCCTATGCCGTACTGGCCTTGAATGCTCCGGGCTCTCTTTTGGTGCACTTTCTAATCCAGCTAGACATATTCATTTGGATCTCCCGTAGAATCTGGATTTAGCCTTTAACTCTTTTCTGGTTGTGTTGTTCCTTTGTGCCTTGAAGCTGCCTTGGCTGGTGAGCCAGAAGGGAAGGCACGACTTCGATGCATCAGGGGATAGCAGCATGGCGTGCATGTTATGCACACGTAATATGGTGTGGACAGGCTTCCTTGAGATTTTTTTATAAAGTCGGTTTCTAAATGACAATGTGGAAATACTTGAGTACAGAAAACTGTATTTAGGGAAACTACAGGAAATTTGCAAAGACCCGCATTTGGACATTGACTTCCCACAGAACAACTTTGTGTAAAGGATAGATAATCTTAGAAAAAAGAGACCCTAAAATGCCTCTAAAATAGTGATTATAAGAGAGAAACCATATCATAAATTGTCATTTATGACCTGTATTGTTTATATTCATTCAAATCTTGGATTCTTGGTAAAGTTTTCTCCAGGTCTTGTGGTCTAAAATACATAATTTTAATAATTTACATTACTTATGTAATAGGTTGGTATTTCTAATTAGTGAAAGAGTTGATTATCTGGTTTTAGTGGTCAGACCAGTGTTTGAATAGGCTGTATTTGATTCTGTTTGTCTTTAAATTTGTCAGAGATACTGATTATACCAAAATTCAGTTTGCTTTATTTGACTTACCATTACTTTTGCATGTATATTAACTGTCCCAATGAACTGAGCATTCAAGTGTTTTTATTTTTTTTTAAAAAGCAGCTGTTAACATACTTTTAGCTTTTTCTCCCTGTAGCTTAAGACTAAGGTTACTGTTAATCACTGTCTTTTTAATTGTGTTTTTCCTCAGCGATTTGTAGAAATAGCTGTGGTGATGGATTTTGTTCCCGTCCTAACATGTGCACTTGTGCAAGTGGACAAATATCACCTACTTGTGGATCAAAATCTAGTAAGGACTTACTATATTTACTTTCGTTAGAGATTTCATTTTAAGTAATTCTCTTTGAGTATCAACTTAAAAATAGCTACTGTGTAAATTCTTTAAAAATAACTTGTCATTACTGCATAAACGCATGTAACTTACACTTTGGTATATCTCCGGTTTTTGATAAAGTTTGATATACCATGTGTGCATGTTTACTCTGTGTGACAAATTGGAAAAAAAAAAGTGTGTTTAAAGAGATAAGCGAGTTTAAATATAAATGTCTGCAGTATATTAACATTTTCATTAAGTCCATTTTCCTAAGAAATAAAGATTGTACAGCCTTCAAGATATTTAAAAGCTCCAAGCTGCTAAATATAGCAATGGAAAACTCTAAAAAAAACCCTCTTCATGGTTGCTTTTAAATAAATGGCTGACTAATAGCTTAGGATTGGTTTGGCTTACGTTACAAGAATACCTGAGTGCACACTTAAATAGCACATACTGTGCGCAGGTCGTGTCTGCTTTCACACGTCTCGGTTGTTACCCACATTTGCCTCCCAGTGTGTTATTTTTGCCTAACGCTGGTGTCTCTCTGCCTGGGCCCCGCTGCAGTGCAACAGTGCAGCATCAGGTGCATGAACGGCGGCACCTGCGCGGACGACCGGTGCCAGTGCCAGAAGGGCTACATCGGAGCTTACTGCGGGCAGCGTAAGTAACAGCTCTGCTGCCTCTGGGACTAAGCCCACACAAGTCCTCTCAGCTCGCCGCCTTTTGTTAGGTAGAGCAGGAAGGTAACAAAGCCAATTTGCTGAAATATAATGAAGCGTCTGTGAGAAATTTAAACTCTGTTTTGGGGCAGAGTGCTTAGCTGGAACTCAGTTCAGGCATGAGGTGCATTTGTATTCCCTACAGTTCAAACTGAGGATCGAAATCACCGAGTATTTTTGGAAAAACTTTGGGAGCAATGGCCTTATACATCCCGCTCTCCTTTTCTTACCAGGTGATCACTAATCTTCCATTCTCTTTGACGAAGTTTCTGCTTCTCAGAGAAACAGCCTAACTGCTAGGTTAAGCATGTTTTTCTTTTTCTGCTTGACTAAGAAAAAAGATTAAATATGGCCCAAGCTTTTGGATACCTTTCTGGTTTGGCAGACTAGCTAGAAAGTCAATTATTTGCCCAGCTCTACCTATCACAGTAAAGTGTTTACAAGCTAAACAAATTCAGCAAACAGTAAAAATCATTAGAGGCTGCAGGGTTGAAGAAAGACTCAAAGTGTATTCTAAGGCCAGCTGACTACTAACTAGCTGAGAAATTAATTGCTGAAGGTAGTCTGAAGGAACTAGAGACAAATAAAAGACAGCTAGGCTAAGACCAGTTAGACTGAATAGTGTGGAAGAACATCCTTTCGTCTTAGTTGTTTTTGCATATGCTGGGGACCAGTCTTGTTCTTGCTTTAGTTCTATCTGGATACAATTCTGTAAAATGTTAGGTAATAATTGTAATCCTAAAATGTGACCCTAGTCACAGTCAGATTTACTTTTAAGCATTGTTGGCCCCTTCCCGCTTATTTTAAAGTATTGGGTCAACACCTGAATGTTCTCAGACAGGGCATATCTCCAGTGAACAAATGAAAAGAGGATTGAATTTTCAAGCAGTGGCTCTAAAGCAATCCTGAAAATCTGAACAGACTGTGGAGACTCGTCTCAGTCATAGGATAATTAAAATTTCAAGTAAGATTGAGTACTTGTCTTCTAGACACGGTATGGAATAAATGTCTGAAAAAAATGATATATGTCTTTATATTTCTTTTTAATAAAATGTAATTGTGTTGTAGAACTACTGAAGTTAGTTGTCTCACTGACGTATCACTGTCCATTAATGCAGTAATGTAACACTTGCAGACAATTATCTTTCTTTTGTGCATAAGATACGTATTCTCAGTAAAAAGTATTTCAGTTTTCTAGTTCTTGATAGGAACTAAGGCTTTATCACATTTCCACATAACAGTATACCTTGTGTTCCCCATTGTGATATAGGAGGCCTGTGTACCTTTTTTCCAGTTTGAAATATTTACCTTTGCACTGGATACTCAAATATATTAAAAATGTCACTTCCAGCTGGGGAGACCTGGGTAGGAAGGCAGCTTGGAAACTTCTAGACCAAAATCTCTTTGCTGTTGTTCAGAGCCACTTAAAAATAGTGGGGCTGTCCTTTAAGGTGAAATACTTCATGTTGGAACAGGTGCTAGTTCTGAACTGAGCTATAGATCCTGGAAGCAATGAGCCTGAACCGTCTTCCTTTCAAACTGAAGTTTCAGTGCTTTCACAGGAGGCTTTGTTCTTCATTCACACCATTGATAAATAGCATGAGTGGGTGCTCCAAAGTCCCACGGCTGTAAAGTGCCTTCTCCATCTGTGTATACTGTGGATTTATACCCCAAAAAATCATTTTATTTCTTGTTGGGATCTTGTAGGAAACAGTTTTTGAAGGTAGTTAAAGATGAGTTAAACTGGCAATTCTTTTCCCTTGCTCTAAATATCACTTCTGCCAGCAGCATCAACTCTGAGGACTGGGTTGTCTGTCTCTCAGACTCCCCAGGCCTCCTTTATTGAAATGGTTGTTGCTTTTGTGACTGAATAGCGCACCTTAATATGCTCCAAAAACCTCAAACCATTTGATATTTTTATCGGCTAACTTCAGTGGTGGATATAAGTTTTTATGATTAATGACTAGAGCTGTGCAACTATTTAAAAATATCCATAAGTTAAACATCTGCTAAGAAGCTGTGCTGAATATGATTAATTAAACAGCTGCTTGCAATTAGCATTAAACAGGTGCTTATAGAATTTGGGCTAATGGAATTTGACTTGAACAATCATTATTGCTGGTGATGATGTGTAGGAAGGAGATCAGTTTGGTCTTCAAGTCCGGAAAGACTTAGAGCAGTTGAGAGGGAAAAAAAAAAAAAATTAATACTGCATGTGGTAGTCTTTGAAATATCATTACTATAATATTTAAAACTTTTTTTTTTTGTTGTTAATTAAAGCTGTCTGTGAAAATGGCTGCCAAAATGGAGGACGCTGTATTGGACCTAATCGCTGTGCATGTGTCTACGGATTTACTGGCCCTCAGTGTGAAAGAGGTAAAAGAAATAAATAAGGAAGGAAATTATGAGCAGTTCTGTCCAACAGTACAGTATGTACATATTTTATGCTGTGTATTTTCTGGCTGAGCCAGTAGGCTTCCAGTAAACCATTTATTATTTATAATTTTAGAAAGTGTCTTCCTTTTTAGTGGAGTAGCCGTGTTTCAGATTGGCAAGTACAAAGCTGTCACAATTGGTAGGAATTTGAGCTAATATAAGCTGCTTATTTTGTTCATGTGATAGTTAAAGCATGAACTCTCAGCTACGTGAACTAACATTACAGCAAAATTGCTGGTGGTGTTAGAATTGCACAAGTGTAACTAACTGAAGGATTGTTTTTCTGTATAACACCTCTTTCACAAGAGGAGATTGGGAAGTTATTTGCGCTGGTTCATTCTATCCTATAGGAGAAAGTCAGAGATGTAGTGAAAAAAACAACCAACTACCGTAACACTGAGGTCAGTTCCTAACCCCATTCTTATTCAAGAAAACATCTTAGACTTGGCTTAATTTACAGTTTTTTCATGATCTGGAGGTTTTATTTTAAAATTTTATGGAGAAATTCCTCATTCTTCTTTTATGGGTTTAGAGATACCGACGAAGTCAGTTTTAGTGATGCTGAACAAAACATTTTTAGGGTTACACTATATGATTAACACACAAATAATTAATGCACTAACTCTATATATAGAGATTTAGAATAAACCTGCTTCCAATTTCAGAAATCTATACTTCTGGCTTTTTAGTAAATTTTGAAACTAAGACGGGAAATACAGTAATGTCAAATGGCTAGATATAATTGTAGAACCTATTCTGTGTGCATCAAACTGACAAGTGTAACCCAAATAGCTGTCTATTTAGAATGGATTTTTGGTGAGTGGATATAGTGAGGATTGCTTATAAAAACAATAATGTACATCCTTTAATATGAAGCTTAAGAATAATCAAAGGTGATGCTGAAGAGCCTAGCGGAAATATTGTTTGTCTTCAAGCTGTTATGTTTGTGAATACATCTTCTCATCAAAACAGGATACTGAAGAACTGAGAAGTCATAGTGTAAAATGCTGAATACTAGTATGCATTATTATCTTATTCCTTTAAAATGTTCAAAAGATTGTCAATACTAAAAATGGGAATGGGATCATTTGCATTAATAGAAAACAGAAAGTTACATTCTTAATTCACACTAGCAGTGGACAAGACACCCACTCAAGTGGGTAGTAGACTTCATGGATTGATAAAATAATTTAAATCAGAAAGGACCTCCACAGGCCATCTAGTCCAATACCTGCTGAAAGCAGGTCTAATTAGATCAGCCTGCTCAGGTCCATGTCCAGTCAGGTTTTGAACTCCTTCAAGGATGGAGATTCCACAACATCTCTGGACAGTCTGTTCCAGTATTTGACCACTCTCATGGTTAAAAAAAAATAAATAAAAAATCCTTAATATTTAGTCACAATTTTGTGTGTTTCAACTTGTATATGTTGCCTCTTGTCTGATTTCTGTGGGCCTGCAAGAAGAGTCTGGCTTCAGTTTCTCTGTATCCTCTGAACAGGTAGTTACAGGCAGCAATAAACTCCCCTTGAAACCTTCCCTTCTTAAGGCTGAGTGAACTCAGTTCCCTCAGCAGCCTTTCCATACAGGGCAAGTTCTCCAGCTCCCTGACTGATTTGGTGGCCCTCCCCTGGATGTTCTTCAGTATGTCCATTTCTTTCTTGTATTGGGAGTCCAAAGCTGGACACAGTACTCTCATGCAATCTTACAAGTGCCAAAGGGAGGTGGAGAACCAATTCCCTGGACTGGATGCTACACTCATCCTGTTACAGCCCATGCAGCTGGCCTTCTCTGCTGCAAGGGTACACTGCTTCTTCATGTTGTCTACTAGGACCCCATATCCCTTTCTCAGACCGTCTTTGCAGACAGTTAACCTCCAGCCTATGTTGTTCTATCAGGTGATTCCATCCCAGATATGAGACTTCCTTTGCTTTTGATGAACTTCATAACTGTCTTCCCTTTTTATTAAGCTGTTCAGATCACTCTGATTAGCAGCCTTGCTCTCCAGCATGTTGACTGGTGCCTCAAACCTAGTGTCACCCGCAACATTGCTGAGAGTGCACTCTTGTACAGTCACCACGTTGTTAATGAAGACATTAAACTGTTATTTGTCCCAGTACTCATCCCTGAGGGCCTGCAGTGGTTTCCTGGCCTCTAGCTGGGCTTTGCTGATCACAACAACTCTTTGAGCTGGCAGTCCAGCCAATTTTCCTCTCGCCTTATCTCTTGTTCAGTTATTCAGCCTGTATCTCACCAACCACTCTAAGGAGCCTGTCTCAAAAGCCTTCCTCAAGTCAAGCAACATCCACTGCCCTTTCCTCGTCTGGGCACCAGTGACCTCAGGGTTGAAAGCGGTGATGACATTTGCCCTTGGTAAATCCGTGCTGGCTGCTCTCAAACACCTTCCTGTCATTCATGTGTTTAGAAATGGCTTCTGAAGGGAATCCTGTGGAATTCTCTGTTTCAAAGACAGCTCTGAAGTGCTCAAAGCTGTATATATATATCCTGAAAATATGGTGGTCTTGCACCATTTTTTTGTATTTGTTGACTGTGAAATAGAAATAATTACCATGTAGATGAAGGAAATAACTAAACCAAATACTGAAAAAGCAAGAGTTTCTATTTGCTATTCTGGGCTGTTTTGTATACCCACTAGATGTCACAAGCAACAGAGAAATGTAAAGGATTACTTTGTTTCTTTGTCTCTAATTGCTTGTCCCTTTCAGTCTTAAAACCAGATTAATTGACTTCAATTCATCACTGTTGGTTTAGGTTTTTGCTGTTACGTGTTACATCCAGCCTATTCTCTGTAGTTGTTTCTTATGAACCAAGAGCAAGGACTCAAATCTTTTTATATTTCGCTTAGTGGGGAAATAGGAGCATTATTTTACTAAAAAACTCGTAATATCTAGAGCCATTTTCAGAAACATGTATTTGTAGAATGTATACCTGCCTTCTAGCTAAAATAAGAGACTACCAAGTCTTTCAGTTTAGGATGAATTTTCAAGGGACTGGACAATGTTAGGTTGCTTTATAGTTTGAGCTTAGTTCATATGGAGCTTACATCTGTCCAAATTCAACAGTCTAAGCTGTGTATCTAAGATGGATGATAGTTACAGATGAACTATAACACGACATAATTGTAATATTGCAAATTTTTAATTTTTTTTTAATTGATTGCATTCAGATTTTTTTATTATTTGTTGCCAGACAACTTGGTAAGCTTGCTTTTTGTCCCAGGTAGAAGCAATCATTCCTGGTTAAGACTTGTTTCTATTCTCTGTCTAGATTCAGGACTGTGGAATCATGTTAATACGTATGACAGGCTCCAGCTGTGATGATGGCCCAGAGTTTTTAATAACAGTGCTTATACCTGAAATAGGTTGACTTGTTTAAAAAATTCTAGTTTGTACGGGTATTGTAACTTTAACTTTTGTGGTGATGAAACTACTGAAATTTGCTTTCTTACAATTAATTTTGAAACTTTAAGCTGCAGAATTCAAGCCACGTAAAGGAATTAAACACCAGTATTTGGGCGTTCGAATTTCTTGGCTGTCCTTGAAAGTCTTACCCTTTCAATTCTATGTGTAGAATGCTATTGTGATACAAGATTTAAGCTACATTACATGGTCATTTGGAAATTGAGTTATTATAGTTAAAGGTTTACATTCCCTTACTTGAAATTGGAGGTAGAAAGCCAAATTTTCTTCTATCACTGTCACAAAAATAGAACATAAATGAAATATATATAATTGCATATATAATTTGTATATCTAATATAATATAATATGCTTTTACACCAGTGGACAGGGCTAAATAAAATGTCACCTAATCTCTTATCTTGGTGTTGACTAGACTTTCCCATATTCAAAAAAAGAAGTTGTTATGAATTTATTGCTAAAGGTGATTCATGTAGTATGTCTTGGTAATGACTGTAAAAAGTCTCAAGTGTAGTAACTGTAAATGTTATATTTTTTATGCTTTACGTGAGCTGGAGTATATGAAAAAACTGTAAACATTGCCTTAAAGGCCTAGTCTGTTCAATAGTAATTTGTAATTTATGTTTTTAACCTAGTCAGTTTATGCTTTCCAACAAAATGCAAAAGGCAATGATTTCTTCATCTGTTGGTTGCAATAGTTGCCTGTAATACTTTACAGTAAGAAATGCCTCTGTAGTTTAATTTTAAACTGAGTTTAGCAGCAGTTCATAACTCCTTAACTAAAATTTTATAGTTTAAGGTTATATGAACTTCCGTTGCAAATCACATCAGAGTTATAAGAGATTTTGTTTTGTTATTTCTTTTACATGGCTGTGTTTTACATGCATACTTTTTATTGTTCTGTAAATTAAGTTCTTTTAAATTAGGTATTTTCTTCCTAATATAGAACATATGTAGCTTTCCTTCAGATTGGCCTCCCAGCCTCAGTTATATGATAAAACGTGACTGCTTGTTCAGCTATCTGGGCTCCAAGCAGACTAATTTCCGGGCTGGAGACAGGAGGCTGAGCAGTAACTAATGACTGGCCTGATTACAGTATTTAACTTGAGACTTGCTGCTGGGCTAACAAGAAAGCAGAACCTGTTTGGGAGCTCGTGCTTTACTTTCTGATATATACAATGACCTTTTGTATTTCCTATCAATGTTTGTTCTTTTGGTCAGCTTTTTGCCTTTGATTTGTAAACACACAAGATTTGAGCATTTGAATTTGTCTGGTTTTGTTGTGTTGTTTTTTTTTTAAGGAAAAAAATAGATGTTGAAATTTTGCTGTTGAATTTTTCCCAGTGAAAAATAGTTAAAAAAAAAAAAGAACAAGATTTGAGCATTTGAATTTGTCTGGTTTTGTTGTGTTTTTTTTTTTTTAAGGAAAAAAATAGATGTTGAAATTTTGCTGTTGAATTTTTCCCAGTGAAAAATAGTTAAAAAAAAAAAAAGAAGCAGATTGCTTAAGAGACCTTATCCTCTATTGTACACATAAGAGCAGTTTTTTCTAGCATGGCCAGTTCCTTTGGTTTCTCAAGACTGTCTGAGCAAATTATATTTGTATTACTGCACATGGTCTGTGCATTTTTTTAATTGATGATGTACAGAGGTATGAAGCTGTGGGAAAACAATGGTATTTTCTTCCTTCTTTGTCATGGGTTAAAGGGAGGAAGAAGCAGTGGGAAAGGAGAGTTCTGTCACTGATCTGAATTTGCCTTCCATGTAGAAGGAGAAAGAACAGTGCTCGCTTGCTCTGTACTTAAGTGGCTTATAATGGGAGGCAAAAGAGTTTAGACTGAGTAGAAATGCATAGCTTGGGAAGAATATCCTTTTGAAGAAGAGAGAGGATTTCAGATAAAGCTAAAAAGCTTGGGCAAGTGAGAAAAGAGGAAAAAGGAAGAAATATTAATAGTCACATACAGTGTGAGAACTTCTGGAATGGGGGAGCTTTTGGGTTGTTCTCAGGAAAATCGCTGCTAATATGTCTTAGTCCGATGTATTTGTTACACCTAGTATTCCCAGTACAAGTGTCTGGACACTTTCTCTGACTATCTGAATTTTGGAATTCCTGTCTATCAAAGGAGATGGACAAGAATTGAGAGCCCATACCTCATGACAGATGCAATGAATTGTGATTGGGACAGCTGCCTCCCAATTACTGGGTTAATAGGTAAGACTTTGCATAAATACAGCCAGGTAGTCAGTAGAAACCCTCCTCTGTGCAAGACAGCAGTTGAACTTGGCCCGTGCAATTGAAGAGTCCTAGGAGGGACAGCAGCAGAGTAAGGGAAGAGTCTCTGGGGTTGGAGAACAGGATGTCGCAGAGGACAGTGGAAAAGGTTTGAGGCAGAGGATGTAACTGAAATAGAGGTTCATTTTGTGGGGTAGAAGAGCATACATCTAACATTAGATTTCAGATCAGTTACCTTCATCTGACTGTCCTGACAGGAAAATAATCAGTGAAGATCCTATGTCTAAGGACAAGGGAAGAAAAGGGGGGAAAAAAGAAAAAAAAAAAAAGGTTTTCTTCAAGCTGGGAAGAGGATGAAGAAGTTAATCAACAGCATAGAGAAAGGGGTAGGAGGAAGTAAAAAGCATTCTCAGTGAAAGTGTTAATAGTATATAGTACCTGAGGCAAAATAGGAAAGAACAAAGAAAACAACTGGAGGTGTAGTGAGGAAACTGATTGGCACTTGAGAGTTACAAAGATATTTTTGGATAATAAATATGAATAAAATTAAGCTTATATAGCAAACTGACACAATTTTATTTAGGGCTCAATACTTCTCAAATATATTTTTATTATAAAGAAAACATACAACTTGTATTTAATCTGTAGTGCTGCTGAAGATGCTTGTGTGTGCTTAAGTGACAGTGATTAGGTGTAAATGAAGCAAGGAGGGAATGCAATTCTTTAAGAAACTACTCTTTCCTCTGACAGGTATTCAAAAAGTCTTTTAACTTTACACAACTTTTCCGTATCTGTTGATGGTAGCAGCAACATGAGAAGAAGAAAACTTTTGGGAGATGTATTCAGATCTTGTGTATTTGGTCTTACTCCTGGCAGAACTTCTTGCCATGCAGGCCATGGCATGTTATGTTCAATAGGTTTCCTGTCTGCCAGCTGTGGTGCACTGCTGAACGAGTGATTATAAAAGGACCTGTACTTTTTCCTCAAGTTATGTGGTTTATTTTATCTGTCCCCCAATGTTTGTAAACTTTGTTGAGGTGCTTTAAAGCAAAATTGCTCTTTTGATCAGCGAGTTCTTCTCTTTTTCTAGGAGTTCTGAGAATATAACTTTTTAATTTTTCTGGGTTTTGCTTTATAATGGCTACTAGTAGCCTGAACTGAAATAGAGGTTCTTTATGTGGGATAGGATGTGTGTGTGTGTATGTGTAAGTGGGTCCCCGCTCTGAAGAGCTAACTGGACAAAGGAAGTATTATTACTCTCTTCCCTGCCCCCAAGACAGGCTGAGGCACGTGAGGTTGTTTCTTGTTGAAGGCTGAGCAGGGAAGCTTCAGCAGACTTAGCAATCAACCAAATATCCCGAGTTTCAGTCTGAGGTTTTAACTAGGGGGGTCATCCTGCCTATTTTGTTAAGGTGGTGTGAGACTGTTGAATTTTGCGTGCTCTAGGAGTGCGTGTTAATTAAAATGCAGAGCATTTTAGGGGAAGGCAGGAAGAAAGGAAGGCAGTAAGATTAAATTAAAAATAATGACTAAATGCTGCTCTCAGATATCAGCCAGCATTCTTTTTCTTGCCATATGTCCTGGTGTCTTTTTTTTTCTTTTTTTAGCACACTGTAAGTGGAATACTTGCCTGCTAAACACCAATTTAATTAATTTTCAGTCTGCTTTTTGCCATTGGGAAGTGAAGTGTAGGGTCTTAAGATATTTTTTGCAAGTTCATGAAGGCAGTCATTCAAGGCCCGTTGAGTGAGGGGAAAAAAATATTAGTTCACTGTAACATACTTTAACTAGTGGTCCAGTTCAGGGGTGTTCATCACCACTGGAGTAAACAGAGGAGTTACATCATCAGCTTTGTCTAATTTAACTAAAATCAACTAAATTTAATCAATTTGACTAAAAATAAGTTAGCAGTAGTTTAAAGCTCTAGAAAATATGAATCTTCCTAAAATTTTAAATTTTCACCATGCCTTCCTACTTAGTTTACTTTCTAAATAAAAAACATTTCTGTCAGCTTTTTCCACACATAGTGGAAGCAAATTGCTACAGTGGTGGTATTAATTTAAAAAAAGCTTCAGCTTAAAATAAAAAAGCAAACCTCTAATTCCACTTGGAGATAGTAAGAGATAACAATTGGAAATAGCTGCAGCAATAAAAGGTAAACTTTCGTCTGACAGGTAAGTACCCAATTCAGGAAAACAGGTTAGATTATCTGTATTAGAAGAACCTGCTAGTTATTTTCATTTTGTTTGAGACTAGCAGTGTCATCAGGTGTCTATAGTACATACAATTAAGTACAGTCCCTGTTGAGAGAACTCCTTTTCTTTCTACAGGTTCAGGCCTGTAGATATTTGCATACATCAGTCTTTGACAGATTACAGTAGTTCTGAAGGGCACATTCTGAAAGCTGCTTTCGTGCTCTTAGGTATCAATAGCTACTAGGATTACAGGGCTGTGGCACTACATTACCTGATTTTGCCACCCCTGGGTTGTCTACAGTAGCAGTTTTCAGACTTTCCTTCCTTTGCATTTCACAAGCTGACAAATAACTGTCTAAAGCATTAAAAACCCCACAAACTGTCTACAGAGTGTATGTTTATTTGTTGTTTACAGGTATCTGAAAATTTCTATCTTCTAGCTGTGCAAAAGATTTAACATTTTGCAATTCGAAAAAAGGCATGCATGATGCTGAACATGGCAATAATGATTAAGAAAGTAGTGTAACCCTAGTCAATATCTTTCTCTTGCTTCCCTCTTTTCCTTTCTTTGAGTTCTTCAGCATGTGATGATTAGTATTCCCTCCTTGTCTGCTTTTCCTCTGGTTGCATTATTGTAGTCAGTCTGTTAGATAAGTATCTAGCAACAGGTACAGCAAACAAAGCCACTTTATACTAGAATGCTAGTAATATACAGCTCATACTTGTAACTTACTTGCATAACTCTCATTATTCATGTGATTGTAGTACCTGTTGTCTCTGAATGCAGAAGATCAAAGCTGTTTGTGCTGTTCTGGACAGAAATGATCATGTTAGCAGGAGACTCAGGGAGTCTGAACCTACGGTTCACAGATGCAATGGCAGCACAATCTTTTAGCTAAGAGGTATCAAAGTGCCATTGTACTAATCAACTGAACGAAGACAACCTCTGGCCTGGAGTGCTTTGAGGCCTGTTATTACACATGAGAAGAGGGAAGGATGCTTAAGCTGAATAGGATCCTTCCCAGGAAGCCAACAGCAGTAGGGAACCGTTCTTTTTAAAAGTCTGTGGTGCGACTGGAGAATCAGTTCCTTCCTTTCCTTTTGTGGAGGAATCAAACCTTGTAGGAAGCAGAGAGCTCTGGGAACCCTTAGTTTGAGTGACTTCTGAACAGCACAATTCATCAGAAACAGCCTCTGCCCCCTTCCCAATTCCAAAAGCTTTGAGTGTAGAGCAGTTACAAGTTCCTCCAGAGCTGAAACTGGGGAGGAATAAAAAAAAGAAAAAAAAGAAAAGAAAAAAAAACCTGAAATTGAAATGACACTCTGTTTCTATCCAGAGACTATAAGTACCAGCAAAAGAAAAAGGTAAAAATCCTTCAATGAAGCAGCCTTATTATTTTTTAGTGTAGCTGCTTTTGAAGCACTTGAAATCTGTAACGCGTTTCAGGTAGTTCAGGCATATGACAGAGTAAGTATTAAAGTGTTATAGATGTGGAGTTATTACACTCTGTGTTAGAAATGAAAGCAGAAGTTTTATGCCTTTAAACTAGGTCTACAAAAGGAACATGAAAATACAGATTTGAACAACCTCTTCCAAGGACTAGAAAATTTTCACCGGAGTAAAATGGAGTTCTCCTGCAACTCAGTCACAGGGAAAGCTTCACTTCAGTTCAGGGTTTAAAAGGCAAGCTTATGTAGGGATTGCATGCAAATTTTAATATTGGAAAAAAACAGAAATATCTGAAATTAAAGAACCCAGTTCCAAAGTACTGTAAAAATGAAGAAAAAATTAAATTCTTTGCTTTTGTGTAGATATTAGGACAGATTAGACCGACTTACTGATAAATTTAAAGATATTGTGTTAGAGGAAGCTTGAGAGATCCTTTGGGAAAGTCAGGAACCTTGAAAGTTGTTTATTTCTATAATGTTTACAAATGTTTGAAATTGTGTTCAGTTTCTCTGTTGCTTATAAGTTCTTGTGTAAAACTTGAAAAACTTGAAAAAAACTTGAAAAACCTTTAAAAATTCTACCCATGAAGAGATCCTGCTGAGGTATAGTTTGAAACACTTTTCATGTTTTATAGAGGTTTATATTACCCAAGAACATTCAATGAATGAAAAGAAGCTCTTGAAGAGAGAAGAAAAGTTTTTTATATAAAAATTTTCTCTTTAAGAGAAATTTATCTTTCCCCTTCTTGGAAAGGAAGTCACAGCATACAGGAGAGCTGTCATACAAAATCAGAACAAAGGGGCAACCTAGGCTAGGATCCCATTGCTGCCAGTTTAACAGGAAAAGTGGCATTTCCCCAAGTATTTTCCCAGAGTCGGGTAATTTTGTGGCTTGGGACTTTTCTGGGCAAGTGGCATTGTAGTAGTTGTCATTCATTTTTCTGTTGTGCTTGTGACCAGCTTTGTTTGTCCCTTTCCTCACTCCTGAGATCACTTTGGAATATGTGAATCGGTATGTGTCCCAGCATTCCTCCCAGTGTGAAAATTAGTCACATACTCCCCATTTCCTCTTTCTTGTTTTTTACCCCTATAAAGAACTTCTCCCATGTTTTGTGCTTTGTTTTCTTGAAGAGAGACTGTATCTGCTTCCACCTAATAGGAGTGTGGATTCATTAAGGAACTACACTTGGTATATAGGGTTTGATTTTCTTTCACAAAAGCCACATTGATTCTTCCACCATGCTATACTTACCAGTATTCCTACTCCAGAAAAAACCTAGCTGTAGAAAAAAGGAGGCTTATGGCATACTTCTTGAATCTGAATGCTTTTTAAATTCAGATTGATGTGGGGATGAGTTTAGAAATGGAATTCTCTAATTTCTTCTTTTTTGTTTTTGTTTGTTTGTTTTGTTGTTTTGTTGGTTTTTTTTAACACAAAGACACATGAATTTCTATAAACTTGGTAATAAAGTCGTGCTCTGGCTCTGAGGAGTCTATGTCTTCCTTTCACCCTCTGACTTAATCTGCTTCATTGGCTTATTGTAATTGTTTGGCTTTGAAACTTAGGTCAGATTCTTTGTGTAGAAACAAATAATCTTCTGGGTAATGTTCCACTTCCTCCAGTTCTTCTATATGACATTTTTTGTTATTAATTAATTTTGTAATTAATTAGATTTTGAAAAGAAGTCTTAAAATGGAAAGCCTTTAACTGTCCACAGAGTACAGCATGAAAATGCAAGAACAAGATTTTCACTCTTTTCAAATCTAAGTTTTATGAAGATTTTCAAGGCTTGGTGAGGTGAATCAAAAAGTAGTTTTTTGATTAGTCTCCCATCCTTGGGTTAGGGTTAGGGTTAGGGTTAGGGTTAGGGTTAGGGTTGATCCTTGATTAGTCTCCCATCCTTCGTCACTGACCTGCATGCTGACAGCATCCAGAAAAAGCAGTAGTTGCAAATATGGGAACTGGACAGAGGCTGTCAGTCCAAAGATCCAATGCCTTGGACTGAAACCTCGGTATATACAAGTGGTTAAAGCAAATGAAAGCATCTCCTGTGGTCATTTGATCCTGGCTGGCAGGCAGGCCCCAACTCAGCTGCTTGCTCACTCCCCTGTAGTGGGATGGGGGAGAGAAATGGAAGGGCGAAAGCTGAAAACCTGTGGGTCAAGATAAAGAGAGTTTGATAGGTGAAGCACAGTGGTCCACGTGAGTAAAGCAAAATAAGGAATTTATTGACTACTGCCCATTGGCAGGCAGCTGTTAAGCAAAGTCTCAGTGTGTGTAACAGTTACTTGGAAAGACAGACACCATAACCACAAACCTCCCACCTTCCTCCTCCTTTTCTCCAGATTTTTGTGCTCGGTCTGAAGTCCTATGGTATAGAATATCCCTCTGATCAGCCGGAGTCCACTCCCAGCCTCTTGACTAACCACAGCCTCCTCACTGGGGAGAACAGGGGGAGAAAAGGGTAAAGAAAGAAAAGCTTGACACTGTGCACTGCTCAGATGTGGCTGAAGCACTGGTCTGTTCCCAACTTCGTTTTAGTCACAAATCCAAAGCACGGCATTTCTACCAGCTGCTGCGAAGAAAATTAACTCCATCCCAGTCAGACCCAGTACACCTCCCCAAAAATCTCTCAAACCATATAGATTTACAGTGGACTCTTTATTTAAAAAAATAAAGGAATGGATAGGAATTTTCCAGAGTTCAACCATAATTGAAATTCACATTAATTTTTGGAATTCAAATTAACCAAATTAAAAATTTAATTACTGGTGCAGCAAATTGAAAATAAACCATAATGCTATCACTAGGAGATGGATCTCGCTGAAGCTCTGTGCGATAATTTTGTATGAATCCACTGTGTTAAGTGCTGATGTCCTGGATTGTTTGTCCTTAATTCACAGTTTCGGCTTGTGTCATACCTACAAATCTGATAGTGTGTACATGATTTATCATAGATTTATATGCAAAATGAATCCTTGAAGTGGGGGTTGTGTGTGTAAGCTTTTTCATTCCAGTTATTACCACATGCACTGAGTTCTTTTATAAAAACAGGTGAGAAAACAGTGAGAAAAGCTGCTGTTCTGACAGTAATGAAATAGTGGCATTTTATATATTTTTACAAGTTTTCAAGACTATGTAAGGTGATGTTGGTCCTGTTCTCTTTCCTTTATCTTCCAGAGCCCCCAAAACCCTTTCTGGGTTTTGCCATACCCAGGATATTTTCATAATAAGATGTCTAAATGATCTGTTGAACGTTTATTATAGATTGCTCAAATTAAATAGTTGACTGTTCTGTGACTTGTCTATTATGGTGTCAACACATTTATCTATGGCTTTAGATATTGATGAGTAACCTTCCTGAAGCATGATAAGCCTTCTTGTTCTTTTGGCATACCAAACTGATGTGATGCTCTTTGCCCTGAGTGAATGTTTGTCACCATTTTTATGTGTGGCCATAATGCCAATGTGGCCTTATATCAATATAGGAAAAGTATGAATGATTCAAGAGAGTTGTTTCAATGGAAACAAACTAATATTTTCTTTAGACTAAAAAGAGATTTTGATTCGCTTTGTTCTTACACACAAGCCATGTCACAACAGCCCCCACGAGTGTATGTTTGCAAATGATGCTGGCTATTTAAAGAATGTAATTTTTTAACTTCGAAAGTTGCGTTTCCTCTTTCTTTTTCTTGTTCAAAAACGTTTGAGTCATCCAACCCATAAAACAGCAATAATACCATATAACCAGTTGCATAGCACAAGAAGAACAAATCAGTGTGTATATATATACTAAGATTAAAATTCTTTGAAAGGATTTAGTTCATAATTCATAGAGTCATAGAAATCATTAGCATAATTTGAAAAACAGTCAAAGAAGGATTAACTACATTGTGTTGTTTGGGAAGAAGCAAGAACATGGCCAAAACGAACAATGTTGCACAAAGCATGTAACTGACAAATATTTTATCAAAATTACAAAGAGGAATGTTTGACAAGAAAGAGATTTGCCATGGGTCCTTTGGGAGGACACTGATTTTTCCTGTTTTAGAACCTGAATGCTCAGACTGGTTTGCTCTGCAGTTCCTCCCAAAGAGCCAGTGAAGGTTCTGGCGGTCTGAATTTCTGGTTGTTCTAAAGGCAATGAAGCGATGGTGTTACCTGCTCACATCGCTTAATTAAGGACTTGAAATTTTGTTAATGAAAGATCGACATAGATGGCAGATATCTATCCATACAATGGAAAGCAAATTGCTAGCAGAAATCTTAAATTAGCGTAATTTTTTAGCAGTAACTAAGTTGATTACAATAAAATGTGATTTAATTGTAACTGATATTTAGATTACGTGCTATTGGATCAATATGAAATATGCTTCTAATATAGTTATGACTTTTCATGGTCTAGTAAAGGTAGAAGAAAATGATGACGTTTTCAGGCGAATACCTCCTTAGGAAGAGTGGTTTGTAAAAGTCTGTTGCTGACCTTTCTTTAGATGACTCTTTATAGAGAAGCTTCTTCATTATTTAATTGCTATCTTAAATTAGCCAACTAATAGCAAATATTGATATGCAAAGCATTTAAAGCATGAAAAGCCCAAAAGAACAGCAAAGGGAAGTCAATGGAAATACCAAATAAAGTGGGAGTTGAAGTATTCCTTATGAAGCAATGAGCTGTTGAAAACAGTGGAAGGAAAGCAGTCAGGAATCAAATTGAATAGAGTAAAAGCAGCATGGGTAAATGGTAAAATCTGCATCAGACAGGAACTGACAAAAAGCATTTAGGTGCATGCCCCATGGAAAATGGAGACATTAGTGCTTCAGGTCAGTTCATAGCCAAGTTTCAACACATTGTCGGTTCACGGCAGTGGAGCTGTACACACTGTAACACTATCAGCACATTTGAAAAAGCTGTAGTAAGTTACTGGCTGGGAGTCTTGACATGCTGCTAAACTCGCTGAGGTGTTAAAAGCCGTGCAATGAGGATTTTGGATACATTTCAGAAAAAGCAGGAGGGATATCACTAAGATCAGTTCTTACTGGTTTTAAATACAAAGTGGAAAAAAAGAAGAGGTAATAATAATCCTCCTAAAGGAAATATTACTAGACAACTAGTGGCACAAGTTCATCTGCTCTTCTCTGAACCTTCAGCTGCTCTATGTGCCCCTCTAAGGACACTCACCTCAGCATATGGCTTTGTGGTACTGTGACAATCTTGCAATTTTTTTTAGCATTTTTGTGTGGTTTGCTATTGTGGTATGAAATTTGTTTTTCAAAAGAGTAAGTACTGGTTTGGCAGGTTATTGGGCAAATCATTATTGTGAAGACTTTGTCACCTTCAGGTTTAAGAAAAGATTTCCTGGGGAGTGTATGCAGACTTTTCCCAGCTTTGTATTTTATGTGAGCTTTGAGCTCAAGTAGGGTATGGCATACATTATGTGTCCTAAACGAATGAATGATGACAAAAGATTCCCTTATTCCAGTCAGTGGCTTAATAAACACGGTGATCTATTTTTAGTCAGGGCTGAGGAGAGACAGAAAATATTGCAGTCTGATGACCATGTATGTTCTCTTCCCTGCTTGATTTTTTCATCTTGGGAGGCAGGTGTGTAATACTGTTTTAATGTGAATACAGCATTACAGCAGCTAACATTGTCTACCAAGAAAAGCTATTTTACATCTGTCTCACATTATACTGATTCTTAGCCTGCAAGAATCCAGTAAGATTAAGTGTTCTGATTTTTCAAAGGTGATGAACAACATTTCTCTTACTGACTTTATTAGGAGCTCCAGGTGCTTCTTGGAAATCAGGCTCTAATATAACTAACAGGCTTGTTAAGTACCTCCAATTCATTGTGCTTTTATATGTGCAGCTTATCAAGGAAAAATATGCTTATAGCTGATGTCCAGACCTTCTCTTGACACCTTTAGAATGTCAGAATAACCTTTTCTCATGCAGGAATCTTTCTGTTGTCTTTCTCTGTGT
Organism: Limosa lapponica baueri; assembly: GCA_002844005.1. Classification (NCBI taxonomy): domain Eukaryota; kingdom Metazoa; phylum Chordata; class Aves; order Charadriiformes; family Scolopacidae; genus Limosa; species Limosa lapponica. Next base: position 604,017 of record KZ505841.1, read on the forward strand.
CTATAAATCTCTGGCTTCAGAGAAACAATTCCCTGCCATGCCTTAGAAGACGCATCTCCCTTGTGTCATGATACTCAGCCCTGTAGCCTGCTTTATCCTTTCTGCTCTGCTCTTCCTCCCTAATTGCCCTCTCATGTTGTGGTGAGGCACAGTAGGCTGTTTCTGTTATCCTCCCTATACTTTCAGTGCAGGAGTGTATTTCCAGGGTGGGTGTAGCATTCCTCAGACTCTGACTCTATGTTACTCTGGATCTGCAGTTTTCTTTTTGGGACTGACAGTAAGTGACCTTCAAGTGCGAGCTAAAGTTTTCCTTTTCATCTGCTTCAAGACCTCAAGCTCTGTCTTCCTTTTGTGTTTAAAACTTAAAACCTGGTTTATATGGTAGATTTAGAGTATTTTCAGTTCTTTTGAAAAGAAGAATATAAAGGGAGAATCCTTGCTAATTTTTGACCTCATTGCAACTATTTTAGCTGATAGATCATCCTGTAATGTGACTTTTTTGACATCGTACTACCAGAGACATCATGTACCTACCTCACACTTAGCTGTCTGATGCCCAAAAACTTTCACTGCTTCTGAATACTTGTAGAATGCAAGCTTAATCTGCAATATGTAAAATAAATGGAAAGTTTAAACAAGACCTCCCAGCTAAACCAAAACCATCTGAAAATAATAAAATGTAACAATGCAAGAGACATTTTCCAGTGTAGAAATTATATCATTTGAAACTGTAAGATATTTTCTTTCCTTAGAAAAAAATATTTATTTATTTTTTGAAACCCTGGCTTATTGAAAGTTGGAGATCGGTGTCAGAAAACTGAGTGGTACAATTTAGAATCTAATCTTGCATTTATTAGGTAAAGGATTCCTTTAGTTAATTGACTGCTGTATGCAAATGTGAAAAGATATTTTCCCTCTATGTTAGAGTTAAGGTGTATAATGCAAAGTTCTTTGTCAAAAATTTAATTTCAAAGGAATTACATAAAATTCTCACTCTTCTTGTGATTTTGTAGAACAGGAATTAATGGTTCTGTTTTCAGTCCCCTTTTCAGACCCTTTTATTTGCTTATTTTAATTGCGGACTGCCACTGTGTACCACTGCAGACCTCTAAGGCTCCCCAAGGCCATCAGGATCCTGCCAGAGGAATAACTTTCACAGCAAGCTGCAATTACTGTTTTATTACTGTAAAGTGACTGATGGTGTTCCTGTATAAGCCTACATCTTGCCCATAGAAAAGATGTTTTGATTGAGGCGGAAGAATGGGCTTTATCAAGTGATGTCTGGGATTTCTGGCAGTTGCTGGAGTGATCATCCTCACTCATAAACCAGTGTAGAGGGGGTGATTATACTGTTTGAACATTGTGAGACATCAGGTTGCTCACAGGTGGAACAGTATCATAAGCAGAGTAAAGATCTTTTTATCTCCTCTTGACAAGGTATCCAAAACACAGTTTGAGTGTAGCACTAGGAATCACTGGAGTTCTTTGTTCTTTTCTGCCTAGGGAATAATTTCACTTCATTTCTATTAGCATACCTTAGATGATGAAAACTTTCCTAATTTGATGAGTACCTTACAATATAAAACAATATAAAAGTTATTTAAACTGCAGATCTTCACATTAGTTAAGCAAAAACTTTTCTAACCAAAGAAGTTTCTTTTATTTCATTTTCTGAGACAGTAGCTTTTAAAGAAGTAGAGTAGTTTTGTTCTGGTCTAAATGCATTTTAGAAATTATTTTTTTATTAGTGCCATTACACTCCAAGGGTATAATTCTATTGCTTCATAGTGTTTTGTTTTTACAAGTCCCTTCTGTCTCTATTGCCAGTTCTCTGCCTGAAGTTACTCTGCTTATTGTCTAAATCAAACATAAAATGTTCAAAATTACAATGAACTGAACCAAAAGCATAGTTAGTTGTGATGCATGCCCATTTATAAAATATAACATCATAACAAGCAATTTTTTTTAATTCTTTCCTATATAGTTAAGATTTTGTGGGTACTTTAAAAATACAGCTGTATGATTGCATTTCACTCTGCCTCTCCTCACACTTTTCACTTTAAGAAGGAAAAAGCAAATACAGGAAAATGCATAGAATGGATTAGGAGAGGAAGGGGTGGGGACTGCCTATAAAAGAAGTCGGAGAAACCTAACACAGAAACTTGTAACAAATCCAGCTTTATTGAAATGTAGTGGAAAGATTTCTATTCATTTCAGTCGGGTTAACTAAGGCCTCCCAAGGAGGAAAGGCCCTTGAACATATGGGATAGAGTTTTGCTTCTGTGTTGGTTTCTAGTAACATCTGAAAATACAGTGACATACAGACATTGATTAAGCACATTCATGGAGATGCTTTCTGAAGGAAAGGCTGGAGGAAAAGATACCTGTCACTCGACTGGTTTACATAATTAAACAACCCAGACAAACCCCGAGTCTTTTCAGATGTGATAAAGGGACAGAGATCCCGATTACTTTTCCATTTTTCTTCAACTGTTTCAGCTTTCTCTAATAAAAGAGCTCACCTTTCTGTATAATTTTAGGTAAAACTATGTATCTAAACTAAAAAAGGTATAGTAGTACAAATTTTTACAAGATACGTTTCTGGTCAAAACAGTCAAGGAGCCAACCCATCCTCATCAGCAATTCTAATTCACTTTCAAATGCTGGAAACAAGAAGAGATGAAAATATCATAATAATTGAAGTGGGGTGAAGCATTGGCATTTGTCCCTTGAATTTTTTAGCTCTAAGTAAGGTCTTAATTGATACTATGTAGTCATAGTTGTTTAATTGATACTTTGTATTCATATTTGTTTTTAAATTTTTAAAACAATGTCAGGAAATTTTGAACCATGCTACATTAATGAATTGTTAAGCTGAAATGGCTTCATAGCAGAAGGACTCACAGACAAATTAATTGAAACTAAAAAGCAAGTATAGGCCTTTATTATTAGTATACAGGCAATTAAAATTTCAAATGTCTTCCAGTGAGCTTTGGAAGTTTCTCTCTCTCTCTTTCTCCCCCTTTTCTCCCCCTACTCTGGTATTGGTAGCAAGTTTCCATTGATCTCCACTGTTTGTTGTCACTCTGGTATTGAAAAAATTATCCTTTGGAAGAGAAATAGAAAATGTAAGTGAAAAAACATTTTACACATTGTCAGTAGTCTCAAAGAGAATTCTGTTGTTAAACTGTTGAAGCTTCTAGGGTGTATTGATAGCATTAGTTATGTCATTGCTCTGGGTGTTTTTAGTGATTGTAGTTTTGATAGCTATATAATTTCCCCAAATTTTAAGAGATAAAATTTTATATTGTTATTCCCAAATTCTTACACAGGTGTGTGCAAGCAAGCTTAGTAAAGATATGTTAACCTACTGTATTGTTTAGTGTTGTGTAGGTGTAATTGTATATGTTTATACACACGTATATATGAAGAGAGTATTTTATATATTTTTAATATAAGTAATAAAAATATATACTTACATTTTTTTATTTTTCTGCATACTTTTATATAAATAGTTACATATTTTATGTCACTGGTGTCACACAGAATGATCTAACTTACTCCTGTAGAACCCATGAAAAGGGGTTTTACAGCCCGTCATCATACAACACAATTGTTGAATTGTTTCACCTTAGGTGTGTGTATACGTGTTCTGTGTACACAGAGGTACCAAAGTAGAGCTGAGAGAGAGTGAAAAGAGGGCTTTGAATATTCCTTTGTATTTTCTTTTGTAATACTGTACTGGGACTCAGTGGTGGAACGAGAGATAAAAGAGGAAAAGTATAGATTTATTTTTTGATAGCACCTCATGGAAACTTGAGTCTGAGAAATAATAAATGGGAAGATACTTTGTTTGTTTACTTTTCCCTTAAAGGGCATAGTCATTCACAGTAAAACTTATATTTGTTTTGAATAACAAAAAAGAAGTTTAATAAAACTGTCTAAATGTTGAGCCAGGAGCATGAGTGTGGAGAATGCAGACGTTTCTGTGTCTCTATCGTTGGGGATTAGACAGATGCCAAATATTTGGAAATAATTTTCTTTTTCTGTTTTCTCCTCCAGTGTTTTTTGTATGCCCTGATATTTTTCACTATGTCCATTCTGCCACCAGCTCCCTGAAAATTTTTTGTTTGAGATCAGAGTTTACAAAATGCAGGGGCTGTGAGCCGCTGGCAGATCTAATCTTTGGAGGCATTGGCTTTGAGTGTCTTTCCCACTTATTTCTGGTGAGGGTGAAATGTGAGCGTGTACGTCCTTCCTTCTTTGCCATGACTTCGTTGTCTACCCTTGTGTATGGCCTTCCCCCTCATGGAGTGCCCTTCACACAGCTGGTAGCATCCTGTAGTCATTGCTCTCTCTTCTGCTGACAGAGAGATGAGAGTCATCTCTCTCTGCAGATTACCAGGGAGCAGCTGAAGCCAATGAAAATAGACTTTTTGGGTTCAGTCCTGCACTACTAAGTCTGGCAGGAATCCCAGAGAAGCTACTGGGAGTTTTGATTAAGAACAGAATTCAGGTTTAGGACCATTGTTCACATTTGAATCTATATAGATCTTGTGGTTTTGCTACCTAAGTGCTGCAGCACTGAACTGGTCTATAAGAACTAAAAAGGGAAACTGAAAAATAGATTCTAGAAGATGTTTCTGTTACAGAAACACTCAAAAAGTAAGCTTGATGTAACTGGTGAAAAGCATATTGGACTTTAGAAGTAAAGTTTTAGTGATTTTGATAGTGAAATATAGCATGGCAATTATGTATTAAAGAAGATGTCCAATTTTCAACTATTGTTCAATTTAAAATGAATTAAATATGAAGGTTTAAAATTATTTATATTTGATCTGATTTAAATTTCCAGCCATATCTGTCTTCATAAGTGTTAGCTATGCAATGTCTTAAAAGCTGTAGTTACTCTAATAATAGGGAAAAGAGTAATCCAAGTATTATCAAAGATAGAGTTTGCTGAAGCCAATCAAGAGCACATTGTTTCCAGGCTACCTAAATACTGGAGTGCCCAAAGTAAACTGGTTTATTCCACCTCAGGGTAATAGCTTGGTATATAAGAAACGGCAGTAAGTTGTTTCTTTATTGAGAAAAGAGATGAATCCTCTGAATTAACTTCTGTCCTATGTTTTGACTGTTAAAAGATACTCAACTTTATAGTGTCCCGCTGAAAATACTGTATAGGCCAAAGAGGTAAATACCTAAAGCTCTGTGGTTTTGCTGAAGCAGAAATCTGAAGAAGAGGAAACGATGCTTCTGACTCCACACAGGGAACTTTAGTAAATAATAACTGGCTTGGGTTTTAGTTTATTATCAACTCAAAGTATCAGGATAGTCTATATAGTCATCTGGGGAAATGTTTCTTGAAAGCTAAATGTGATTATTTTTTTTTCCTAAGAGCAATGTGTGAAACAGTTGTTTCTCCTTCTTACAGTAATAATTAACAACTTTGCATCCAACTGCATGGCCATGCTTTTAATAGGGTTTCTGATCTGCTGAGGCTTTTTGCATGTTTTTCTTAATTTAGGCAGTAATTGGTTATGAAATATTTTCCCTCCTCTTTCTGTGAGTATGAGTGTGTTCTGAGGGCCTTCCTAACATGGCTACTAAGAAGAATACAGTTAATGGGAGACACTTCACTGCCACAGGCATTCTCTTTTACCTATGTTCAACAGAGGCTCCATCATGCCTTATGTCACCTAACTTTGTTCTGACTCTGGTGTGTGGCCAGCTAGGGGCTAACACGTAAACATCTCCTTTTATGTCCTCCTCCTTATTTTTGACCTCACAAACTAGTATGCAGATTGCCAGAAGGATGAAAAAAACATCAGACCACTTCTCCACCTACCTTGAAAGTTTAAGTTACGCTTAGCTACTTTTAAGTTTTGCAGCTGCAGAAAACTGAACGTTTGGACCTTTAAATTGTCCTGACTGCTTTTTCACGCTTGGCTAACTGAAGTACGTCCCAACATACCACGGGGAGAACAGACTTTCTGAGAATAATTAAGTATTCACTGTGGACCTGTTCTGCAGACCCTTATCCACATGGGTAGTCTTAACCAGTATAAATACCTCACTTTCATTAGTGGGTTTGGTTTCTGGCATGAGTAATGACACTGAACTCCAAAGCTGGGGGGGTGAGGGTGGGGTGGTGGAGTCTACAATGTGCTCTTTACACTGTTCTTCAATAGTCTCAAAAGTTTATCACATCTGCAGAACTGAGTCTTTAAATTTCCTCTTTGCTAACAAGGTATTCTCTTTCTTTGAGGTTGAACTGAATAGCACTGATTTCCTAGGGTGGGGAACCAAAAACCTGTGGAAGATGTGATGGAAGTTTTCATATTATGGTCCAGAAAAGTAGCATATTTTCTTTGCATGCATATAGCAAGGTATTGATTTCTTAATTGTTGGGATATGAAGGAATTAAAGAATATAATGTGCGTTTGTCTGGCTTTCCAGAGTCCAGGTTTTAATGAGTAATATCTTTTTCTTTTCATCATATGGGCAAATCTTGTCAATGAAATCTGAATACAAGGTTTTGTGCAAGGCACAGAGTTTCAACAGAGGTAAGGAGAATCCTTTCTGTCATGGAAAATCAAACATCCAGCTGTCAGGCTGTAACAGAAAATCATTCTGCACCCCCTGTTCTTCTTTGTTGGTAGTACCGCATTCTTTCCCAGTAAGGACTTAAATGGCCTTGGCTTCACTCTGGTATTCTGGTATTTGGTGGACTTAGGTCTTACCCTTGCCTGTATGGTGGAGAGGAAAATCTCCGGCTTCCCTTCCATAAAGTTTTGAGGTTTGGGTCCTGGGGCTTTGGGGGTGGGTATTTTTTGTGCTGTAGTTCTGAAGTAGCGTAGTTGTGGACCTGAATGCCCGTATGCTGGGAATTCCTCTAACTCAAAGGAGAAACGTAAGAGGGGAGAACAGTAGGCAGCATGATACACAGAGTTACTTTGCTGCTTTGAATTTTGTAGACATCTCAGCAAAGTAAAGATATAAGAACCTGATATGTGGATAGTAGGTAGGAACTGCTGAATCTTGCAAAAAAATTATTCTTGTGATTTCTTGTCTCTGTGTACACTTTGCATAGGGGTAGTTCAGCCTGTAACTTCTTGTAATAACTGATGATTAGTACTTCGTTGTGTGTCAGTTTTTGTGTTAAGTAATTACCCATAGAGATATTTCATACAATCATGGAATGGTTAGAGTTGGAAGGGACCTTAAAGATCATTGAGTTCCAACCCCCCTCCCATGGGCAGGGACACCTCCGACTAGAGCAGGTTGTTCAAAGCCCCATTTCATTACAGTGCAATATCCAAACTCAGATGCAAACTTTATATGGTAGTAGGGCTTGTGGAAGTATAAGGAAATACATACATTTACAAGAATCTCAGAACAAATCAAAATTGGAAACCTTGCTGGAACAAAGATTCAGGTATATTTACTTCCCAGCTTTTATTCTACGCTTGGAATTTTGTAGCAGTCCCTGTATGATACTGCAGTTGCACATGGCAACAGTTTCTTCCAAGAAGTTTGTAAGTGTATGGAAATACTTTGCTTCTGAAAGCAACTAAATTCCATAAATTACAAAAGGAAAGTATTTCCATGCTTCTATCTTTCTCTGCTTTTTGTGTGTGTATATTTATCAAAACGTTTTGTGTCTTAAAAGCATTTTCTTCAATGTTCAGATTGATTACAGAAAATTACATTTTATTTCAGAAATATTATTGATTGTCTGGTACTTTGCCATTCTTTCCCATATGCTTAGGTGTCTAACAATGAATTCTTTTTAATTAAAAAATAAAAAATTAAGATCAGCAGATAATACTATGCTAATACTTTACCTACTTAAAACTGACTTAATACCAATTATATTAAAATGGGTGTACAAACCCTGGAATGTTGCTTTTGGAAAAGAGCTGCTTTCACTGTTCCAGCAAGTGGAAAATGATAGTGTGCTTAGAATTGACATGACAGCAGTACTGGTGGAAATGGGAATTTTGCTAAAAGCTGCAAACCCCACATAGACTGTTGCATTAAACACATTTTTTTTTTTTCTTCTTTCATTTAGAGCTGACCTCCCCTCCCTTTTAATTGCCATGTGTATATTAAATTGCCTAATTAATCACAGGAGTTTGTGTGATGGAAAGTATTGCTTTGCAGGAGCTGGTCAGACATAGTCATGTGGGACCAGTAGAACAGTAGTAAAAACTCAACCTGAAAATGAAAGCTGTCAGCTGTATAAAAATGTTCAAGCCTTCCTGAATACATTTAAAATAAATGTTAAAAATCTTTTTCACTAAGCTGCTCTCCTTCACTACTACATATCAAAATAAATCTTGTGAAAAACCATTGCTTCAGGCAATGACTAAAGAACTTTCTGTGGATGTGTCTCAACTTTGAGTTATCCATAATTTAAAATGTTTAAAAAACTTCAGTGTTCAATGTTTTCATTAATCATAAACTTAACTGTATTAAATACTTAATTAAGGATTTGACACATAAGTTTTCTTAAAAAAAAAAAAAAGTGGGGGAAGGAGGCTCAAACTTTACTTTTAAGGCTTTGGTTTATGTGAACTTTACCTTAGTCTAACTAGTTGTACTGCCCATAGACTATTTTTTCCAGGAGAAATTATTGGCTTTGCCAAGTCTCTTTTATTTTCCAAGAGACTAGCTCTCGTTTTCAGCCAACAATCTTTTTTTCCGTAACTTGTTGGATGTCACCTTTGAAAAAAATGCTTTTTATTTATATCAAGCCTGAATCAGAACAATTCATCTAACTTCATGTTACCTTTGAAACCTCCCTTATGGTGAACCCTCAGTGTTGGCAGCTAAGCATTACTGCAAAAAGAACAATTTTCCATATTAGGATGATTAAAATATTGAAGGAAAAACAGTTTTAGATAATCTTTAATAAAACAAACATATGTACCTTTGTAATGTTTAAATATCTTTTTGCATACTGTGACTTATGATCTACAGATGTTGGAGTTGAACAAGAAGAATAATATTTGCATATGCATACATTTCAGATTTGTGGTCTGAACTCAAGTACAACTATGAGTATTACCAAACCTTTCTTACTCAGATGAAAAGTTAATCAAAGAAAGCCCTGGTCTCTCATTTTTTGGAAACACAATGCTGTCGTCTATACAGAATCAGTGGGAGAATGGGATATGCCTTGTTCTTCCAGTCCTTCTGATACTACAGTAGGAACCACAGTATCAGAGGGATTTCCCATTGCAGGAAGAAAGAGATCAATTATACACTTAATTATGGAAACATTTTGATTTCACATTGAAAAGGGGAAAATTTAGATACAGCTGCTTTGAAAAATCTCATCGGTAATCAAGGAGCAGGTGCTGCAGCAAGCAGCAAAAAGAAGCTTGTTTCTGGAGACCTCTGCATGTTAGTGGAAATTATGGGAAAATTTGCCACAGCATCCTATCAGAGGTGTAATAAAGACAGAATCACAGAATCACAGAATCGCCTAGGTTGGAAGGGACCTTTAAGATCATCTAGTCCAACAATAAAAAAAAAAAAAACAAAACACAAGCCACAAAAAACCAACACTACAATACTAAACCATATTCCCGAGTACCGTGTCAACTCGTCTTTTGAATATCTCCAGGGATGGTGCCTCAGCCACTTCCCTGGGCAGCCCATTCCAATGCTTGATAACCCTTTCAGTGAAGAAATTTTTCCTAGTACCCAACCTGAACCTCCCCTGGCACAACTTGAGGCCATTTCCTCTTGTTCTGTCACCTGTGACTTGGGAGACCAGTCCCCGCCTCTCTACAACCTCCTTTCAGGTAGTTCCAGACCCCTCACCAGCTTCGTTGCCCTTCTCTGGACCCGCTCCGGCACCTCAATGTCTTTTTTGTGGTAGGGGGCCCAAGACTGGACACAGTACTTGAGATGGGGCCTCACAAGTGCCGAGTACAGGGGGATGATCACCTCTCGGGTCCTACTCACCATGCTGTTCCTGATACAGGCCAGGATGCTCTTGGCATTCTTGGCCACCCGGGGACACTGCTGGCTCATGTTCAGCCTGCTGTCGACCAACACCCCCGGGTCCTTTTCTGCCGGGCAGCTCTCCAGCCACTCTTCCCCAAGCCTGTAGCGCTGCATGGGGTTGTTGTGACCCAAGTGCAGGACTCGGCATTTGGCCTTATTGAAACTCATCCCGTTGGTCTCAGCCCATCGATCCAGCCTGTCCAGATCCCTCTGCAAGGCCTTTCTACCCTCCAGCAGGTCGACACTCCCACCCAACTTGGTGTCATCTGCAAATTTACTGAGAGTGCACTCGATCCCCTCGTCCAGATCATTGATAAAGATGTTAAAGAGAACTGGCCCCAAGCCGGACAGTTGCTTCTCCAGCCTGTTTCATGTTAGAACATTTTCTAGTAAGGTGAATTTAACTTTAGGTCTTTGCCAATGTAGACTTAATCTCTCCACTCTGCAGGTTCCCTGACATGGAGTCCAGTCTCTTGGACTTCCACCCACTGTTCTAATTTTGCTTTTGGAAGGGAATAAAGTTCCTGGTAACCTTAATAGCAGGTACTACTTTCTAGCATTTGAGTCCCATGTATTAGGTTGTTTATCTAATAACGCTGATGTATGAAATGGATTTTTGAGGTGTCATTAGTAATAATAAGCTGTTTACTGTACTTGAACCTGCAAGTGAGGTGGTGGAAGTTGGAAGGATTTATTTTCTCACCTCTTCATTAATATTTACTAAATCATAATTATGGGAGAGAGATTATAAAGTCCTTACGAAAGGCAAATTTGCTTTGTAAGGAAGTGGAACAGGTTTATCAAGTATTAGGTTTTGTCCTTTAATTGACAGGGATGGGAACATATATCTCAGACCTCTCCCCACTTCTCAGACCTTCTCCCCACTCCTCATGTAATTTATAGTGATCAACACGATTAATGTTTTCAGTATTTTATTTTTAGTAACAGAAGTACCAATATTCAAAATAGCATATAGTTAAAAATATTTACTTCCAGACACATGGCTTTCTTAGTTAGTTATGGTTCTATGGAGTTTTGTTTAAATAAAAATGATGGAAGAGACTTTACAATTCCTTGCTGCTAATATTCCTAGCACTCACAGACATGAAATACAGGGTTTGTGATAATATGCTGCTCTAACACTGCAGTCTGTGTCCTTTTACCCTTCCAGAGCTTTTACAAAGGTTTTCCATAGGTGCAGGAGACTGCCACTGTACCCCAAATACTACTGTTGGGCTTGACACAGAAATAATATTTTGGTATTAGTTCAGTTAAAATTTTAGTCTGTGCTTTCTTGTGAAAAGATACTTTCAAGTTTTCATATTCTTCCAGATAACTTGCAACAGACATTCCAACATGTCTGGATGCCTTTTTACTTTTCTTCGTATCTCACTTCTTCTCTTTTTAGTTATCTGGGAAGAGGTAAAATTTTCATAGTTAGTTAACACAGTATGAAACTGTGGTGGCTAAGACTGTGACAAAATTCAAACAGAAATTGGATCCTTATATGTGTACCAAAATACTTTCGTGTTTTGTCCTGAATGACAACAAATGGTAGTTGGGATGTTAAACATTGTGTTTCAGGTTTTGAGCTAGTGGGTGTTAGGCACCAGGAGGAAACTTACTGTGGCAGACAGATTATCCCATGTCTACTTACGGCAGGCTTTTTACACCTTCATCTGAATCATCTGGTTTTGGCCAGCAGTACAGAAAGAAAAACGAAATAGATGGATATTGGACCATACCCAACACTAGGATTCTTATGTTTCTAATCTTTGTGGCAGGGTCCCTGTCAAATAGCTTTTTAAAATACAGGTAGAATTAGAGTAGACTTATAATGTTTTTTAAAGCAATTAATGGAAAAGGTCCCAAGAACTCTGATAGTTGGATAGTTCCATTTGTGAATACAGAATGCACACTTCTATGAAAGAATAGAAATGCCATAGTATAGTTAAAAGTCCAGTGTGCTATTTCCAGGTTGTTTGTTTTTTTATGTTGATGCCAAGAACAAAGTGCTTCTTAATAAATTTAATTATATTAACAGCTTGGATTGTTGGTAACAGTTGTCATTCTTCAAATCATTGTGCATATTGAATATAGTTTTCTGAGGTTAAAAAAAATGAGCAACACGTATGTGCTGAAAATCACTTTCTTTCACCAAAGCAGTTACCCTTTCTGAGCAACAAATGATTTATAACATATGTTCTAACATATGTTCTTTCTGGCAAAATTATTCCAGCAGCAGTGCTGGGAAAGGAACAAATGAAGAAACACCTAACAATAAGACAAGAAAACCGATATGGAAAAGCTGATTGATTCACAGACTCAGGCTTTTTAAGGTCAGATGAACCATTATAATAATGTAGTCTGACTGACTGTATAAAACATACCGTGGCGTCTCACATGGTAATTTCTGAATCAAACCCACAACTTCATTTGAAACTACAAAGTATCTTCAGATGGTGTCTAGTTTTAGTATATTTGCTTCCTGTAAGTAAAAATATACTATGTCACTAGAGACTTTTATGTAAACAGCTGTACTTTAGCCCGAACATGCCTGCCTTCACTTCATGCTATAAAATCTTACATTTTCATCTTAGGGTGAAAGACTAGCCACTACTCAGGCTTTTTACCTTTGGACTTCATTTTGAATAAACTGAATGGATAAAGATGTTTAAAATGGATACATTTGTTATGGATAAATTTTTAAATTACAATATTATTTTAAAATATTAATATTACTAGAAAGAATGTTTCTGAAATGTTAAATTTTTCTTGTGACTCTTTCCATAGTTTTTCCAGTTTTCCATTGTCCTGTTTGAAATGCAGTTGCCATAGCTGTGCAAAATTTTGTTTTTATTTATAAATCTACCTGAAAGTTTAACAGTAGTTTTGTTTGTTCTTCTACTGTTTAAGCTGCAGTAGTCAGATTTTTAGATGCTTGCCTGCAGACTTACACTGATGGAAGCTGCTTGATTATAGAGCCTGAATATTATGATTTATGCATTACCTATGAAGACATGGGTAGGCACATACATACAGGTTTCCAGTGCATATGTTTCTTACTTCATAGGCTAGATTGAGCAATGCGTGTATTGGTAGGACTCCTTCTTGTATCTAACTCGCTCATAGTCTCTTGCACAAACACTTTCTGTAGCCCGGTTCCATTCTCTAATCTTTCTTTCAAACACAACCTCCAAACTGAGCTTTTCATTACTGGTGTTGACAGAGTATACACATAATCATCTTATGTCTTATGGGAAGCTAGTGGAACTCAAATGCAATTCACAACTGTTTAAGTTCCAAGTTTAGTCATATCTGATTGAATTCCAATCTTCTTAACACAGAAGACCTTCGGCCAGAGTATTCCTATGGATCAGCAACCATTGAACAGAAGAATACGTAATTTGTATTTCTAGTCCTGCTGTAATTGCTTCATGTTATCTGAAGATTGGTCCTGTAAAAAAGTGTACCTCAGAGAACAGATGCTATAAAAGTACAATAGTGTCCAGCAGAACTACTTGTTTTCTGAATAGGAATTCCAAACTGATCTGGGCTGTCAAGATTATCAGTCCTGATGGACGCAAGCTTTGGAAATTTTAGAGATGCATAATAAATCACTATTTGATTTCATTATAGGGTCCATGAAGAACTGGACTCCATTTGAGTGCAGGGAGTAAGGTATGCATGAGCAGCCATCACGCTGGTCATCATGCACATTGACTAGTACTCCAGGAATACATCCATGCCTACCTGGGATGATGCAGAATACAACTTCAGAAGTAGGACAGGATTTGGTGTTCCCATACAGATCTGTGTGGATCCAGAGATCATAGAATCACAGGATGGTTTAGGTTGGAAGGGACCTTAAACATCATCTAGTTCCAACCTGCCTGTCATGGGCAGGGACACCTCCCACTAGACCCAAAAAGTCCCATCCAGCCTGGTCTTGAACACTTCCCACAACAACTTTGGGCAGCCTGTTTCAGTGCCTCACCACTCTCAGACTGAAAAATGTCTTCCTGATATCCAGTCTAAATCTACCCTCTTCCAATTTGAAGTCCAATTTGACCCTTTTCCTGTCATTACATGCCCTTGTAAAAAGTCCCTCTGCAGCTTTCTTGTACGCCCCCTTTAAGTACTGAAAGGCCACTATGAAGTTTCCCTCAAGCTTTCTCTTCTCCAGGCTGAACAACCCCAACTCTCTCAGCTTGTCCTCATAGGAGTGGTGCTCCAGCCCTCTGATCATTTTTGTGGCCCTCCTCTGGACTCTCTCCAACAGGTCTATGTGCTTCTTATGCTGGGGGCTCCAGAGCTGGATGCAGTACTCCAGGTGGGGTCTCACCAGAGCAGAGTAGAGGGGCAGAATCACCTCCCTTGGCCTGCTGGCCACGCTTCTTTTGATGCAGCCCAGGATGCTGTTGGCTTTCTGGGCTGTGAGAGCACACTGCTAGTGCATATTGAGCTTCTCATGCACCATCACCTCCAGGTCCTTCTCAGGGCTGCTCTCAATCCATCCTTCACCCAGTCGGCATTTGTGCTTGGGATTGCCCCAACCCACATGCAGGACCTTGCACTACTGGAAGTCATGTCTGATAGTGATTATATTTTATAATGAGGCTCTCAGTGTTGCTATTGGCTCATAGATGGTCTTTTCAGGCTTACCTACACACATCCTTTTGTCTTTTTCAGCTTCATGTTTTTGAGAATCTCATTCATGAGGAGTCTAACCTTAATTTTCAAGAAAGACTCAACCTTCATTGATCTGACTGCAATTATCAGTTGGGCAAAAAATCTGCAATGTGCAGGTTACAGTCAAGGTATCAGCTCTCAATACACAGAGTAGAACACAGACTTCCCCAGAATCTGCCTATTATTTGTACTTTGGTCATTAATGAAAAAATGAAACAATTGGACTCTTTTTAAGCATTTGTATTAGCAGTGTATGTAATTTAGTTGACATTAGAAGGGGAGCTGGCTCACTGAGCAGTTGTTAAAGCTTTTTCGATGCATATGAAGCTCATTATTTTCACTGTGTGACACAGAATGCTTTTATGGATAATATTGGGCAATAAACTATAATACAGCTATTTGCTAAAGAGCACAATACTGTTTTCCAAGAAAGAAATAATGTTGTCATTGAATTTAATAGCCAAATTCCTGTTTGTTTGCACCAGAATCAGAATTCAATTTCCTTAAGTTCTTGAATTCTAAGTAGTTCTATTTTCCTTCTGATAGCAGACTGACCATTGCTGATGATTTACAGGTTAAATGCAGACTATCACATATTCCCCTCAATCTTCGTGACACCTGAGTAAACTTTATGTGAAAGTATATGGTCATAATCTGTGATGGAGTCTTTTCCTTACCCTTACCCCTTAACTAAAATCCAGACAAGATTACAGTGAATTACTGGAATTTAAATCTTCGATGGTTGGAGTTTGTGTTTCAAATATTTGTCATTCTCATATGAGCCTATAGCTTGATGAGATCAATGTCTTCTGCTGTTAGTCATCAGGATCTGTATTTTATGTTAAAAATTCAGCTCTCTCTGATTTGTCAAGGACCTCGGTTGTCATTAAACTGAGACCATTGTAAAGCTGCTCGTCCTCCAGTATGTTAGAGGAAAGATCACTGAACCTTTTTCTAATGGACAGGGTTTTCCTTTCATAATGTGTCTGTTTTACATATATACATATGTATATGTAAAGGTTCTATCTTTGTGTCTTGATGCATCCAGGGAAAGCTCAAAGGTATAACTCTGAAAGTTGTTTTCTAATGAAAATCAAAAAACAAATAAAATTCACAGTTCTTACTAAGTATTTAAGATCTTTTAGTCTCCTTTTATTATTAGGCATTTTTGTTGTGGATACTTACATTCTTGCTAAACTTTATTTAAAGTGAACAGCCAGTTGAAATTAACCTCCAAAGTGTATAAGTAACAGTGTGCAAAAGTCTTTTCCAGACTGATACCTGAATGAACCTTATCAAAGACAGGGAGCAGAACATTTCTTATTATTTGAGCTAGCTCTTACTTCAAGAGCTTTGTGTCTTATTGCAAAGAAAACTTCAAAGTTTCACTGGGAAGAAAGAAAAGAAAGAAAGGAAGAAAAAGAGAGAAAGAGAGAGAGAAAAGAAAGAAAGAGAGAAAGAGAGAGAAAAGAAAGAAAGAGAGAAAGAAAGAAAGAGAGAAAGAAAGAAAGAAAGAAAGAAAGAAAGAAAG
>KZ505841.1:625595-636263 GCA_002844005.1 Limosa lapponica baueri
CCAGAATGAGAGCTACTGGAGAGAGTCCAATGAAGAGCCACGAATATAAGGGACTGGAGCATCTGTCCTCTGAGAAAAGGCCAAGTAAGCTGGGACTCTTTAGGCTGGAGAAGAGAAGGCTCAAGAGGGATCTCATCAGTATATGCAAACACCCGAAGGGAAGGTCCAAAGAGGACAGAGCCAGTCTCTTTCTAAATGGTGCCCAGGGCAAGAAGCAGTGGGCGCAAACTGAAGCACAGGAAAATCCTCCTCAACATCAGGAAACATTTTCTTACTGTGAGGGTGGCCAAGCACTGGCACAGGTTGCCCAGAGAGGCTGTGGAATCTCCACCCTTGGAGATACTCAGAAGCCATCTGGATATGATCCTTGGCAACTTGCTGTAGGTGTCCCTGCTGGAAGCAGGGTAGTTGGGACCAGATGTTCTCCAGAGGTCCCTTCTAACCTCAACCCTCCTCAATCTCTGTGATTCTGTGAAAAACATCCTGATTCAGGCAGCTGCTGTTGCCACTGGTGTTATAAAAGATTTCAGGGAAGTTACTCTTTTAGTGCTTCAAAAGAGGCTAGGTAATGTCCTTTTTTTTCTCACCTGTATTTCCCTATTCCTTCTCTTTCAGTCTTCTCTGCAGCCCTATGTATTGCAGCATTATTCTTAGTGCTGCTTTCCCCCACACTGCATCACAGTTCAGTGGCTTAAAATTGCACAAATCTAACAAAGTCCATTGCTTGGCTGGATTTCTACTTCAGGTCTCCTCCATAAGTTCTTAGCAACAATCCTCTATGAACTTGAGTTGAAAAATAGGGAGAAAATCAAGATGATGTGATTTGTAATTCTTAGAAATTAAAACTTGATGAAACTTCTTTTTGGATTTTTCCTTCAGTTTTCATTCACACAGTGGTATAGCTGACCTAAAACTACAGCTGAAGCTGTTGTCTCAAATTCACTTCTAGGGAACTCCTCACAGTGTTATCTTAGCAAATACATCTATTTTATTTAAAATACTTAGGTTAGTTTTAAGCAACAATAAATCCCTTCATTTTTCTTCATTTCAAATATTTGCTTTCCTGTTTTTCTGTGCTTGCGCTGCTTAAAGCATCCAAATTATACTAAGGAGAAATATTTGATTGTGCTTTTCCTTGTATGTCAGAAATAGGCCTATGTCTGTGTATAACAGCTTATGTTTTACTGTTAATCTTGAAGTGATTAGTATGTTTTAGACATTCTTTTCATAACAATGTCATAAACAGAAACAGTGTACTGAAGGCATGCACATTGGTTACAATCTCCAAGTCAAACTCCTTTGTATGATGAAGATGTTGGCCAGATATAATGAATTCTTACAACTTCTTTGCCAGACTGGTCCTGGCGTAGCTTCTGGGGCTTCATTTAAATTATGTGGGAGATCAGTAGAGCTCTTTAGCACCCATGCCTGCAATACCGTGGGGTTTTTTTCTGCCAGCTTACTCTGTGTGGCAAATATTTTTAAGTTATGCAGTTAACATCATTGCTGAATTCCACTGGGAAGCATAGAAACAATGTGGTAGTCTACTTTGTGTGATGGATGAATAAAGGAAGTTTAAACAGCCATAATTTTTGCTACATTTTTGGCATACTATTACTATATAGGAAGATCTGATTGTATTTGTGTCAGCAGAAGTTAGCATACAACGTGTTACAAGATGATGGTAAGGCACAAACAAGTGAAGAAAAGTTAGATTTTCTGTATGGAAAAGGAGAGGCGAAGAATTTCTTTGTTCCACAAAATCATTGCCTTTACTTCCAACAGTCGAGACAGTCCCTTTCAAGCTCTGAGTACTGGCAACTCCTCCTGACCTAAGTTCTGTGGTGTTTGCAGTTAATAGCATTTTGTCTACTCCACCCTGAATTATCAGACCACTCTACTGGAGGAAGGGACTGGAGGAAGTACCACTTGACATTGTGGAGACACTGTTTACCTTTCCACACTCCGTATTAGGGTACATACTCTGCAGAAATAAGCTGCAGGATTTTGCTACAGCTAGATATGAGAATTTTAGAAAAAAGCAATACAGCGATGTTGTTCACAGGGGGTCAAAACCACCTCCAATGGTTAAAGCAGAAACTCTAGGAGGGAGCCAAAGAGTATGCTGAACAGACAAATCAGGACAGAGGTACTTGCTACAACGCTGCAATACTTCAAGGAAATATAATCAACTCTTAAAATTTCAGTGCCAAATGCATCCTGCCAGAGAAAGGTGGATAAAGAGTTTAATCCAAATAGAAGGAGTAAAGGGTGGTAAATCTGTGAGTTGTGCATAAACAGAAGCTGCAATAACTGTGGCAGGTATGACTGCACAGTTGTGAAAAAGAAAATAAAGGGGCTCTTGAGGGGCGCTACAGAAATTTTAACAAGAGAGGAGTATTAGCAATTCAGGAAACAGTTGTTCTCCAGGTGTGGTAACTCCTGTCTGAGGAGACTTCATTTAATGAATTAGAAAGGTGAGATGAGACTGGCATTAAATATTTTCTTTGAGAATTTTATAAACAAATACAGGGATCTGGCTAATGCTTTTCAGTGTTTCTCTTTTAACTGATGACATCAGATTTACAGAGACTTTTGTTGAAGGAATACAAAACCCCTTGGTATTCAGTAAAACTGTGTCTTTGTCACGTATTGATTAGATCAGACTCACTCGGTCCACAGTTTGAATGCTTGACATTTTTTAAGCAGATGTTTACATCAGCGGATAGCCTAGTTCAGGAGTTGATATGAACCAGTCAGAATCAGAAGAACTTGCAAGCCTTACTATTGGAAAATAGGTCATAATATCCATATGCATTGGATGTCAGAGTGTGACAAGATTTAACTACTGAGTATGAAGTTGTTCCGCCTTTTCACAGAATGTGCATGTTGCAATCTTAGTCTATCTTAAATGGCTCTTTAGCACCTTTTCAGGATAAATTATGTTCTCTGAGTAATGTGCTTGTATAGAACATTATGATAGTGTTGTTATTCCATTATTACCATGAACAGCTTTTGAAAAATTAGAGAAGCAAAACCAACCAAAATTCAAATTGTTTGGGTTTGGGTTTGGTTTCCCCCCCTTCCTCCCCCTGCCAACAGTTTCTGTTCAGTCATTGCATAAACAGGAATTGTAGCTGTTCAGACATCCCTCTTCTGAAGAATTTAGGTTGGAGGTACTTAAATGTTCCACTTTAAAGTACTTTATTGCCATTGCTACACAGCCTTAGGAATAGCATAATGGCAGAAATCCTGCATTGGACATTTTCTCAGTTCCTCCCTGCATTCTTCAACACTCCATTTCTCAGCTACACCCTTTCCATTCAGACAGTTAATTTTTTGCACTAAGGAGAGAAAAATAGTCCTGGCTGAATAGCTTTTGAAAATATGAAGGTTTTTCTTCCTGCTACCATTGCTGACATTGTTAAGTATATATAGCAGTTACAGGAGATAATATAAAAAAAAATAATCTGTTCTATAGTAGGAGTATACTGCACTGAATCTTAAAGGCACTGACATGGACTGGACAAAAGAGAAAAGACAGGTGAAGGTTCAAATTCACAATGAAGAGTGACAGATAATAATTTTTAGATAATCTAGTGTTTGGGATTAATGTGTCTGGTTTACTGACAGTATTAACAGTGTCATCTAGCATTCCATCCTGCTGTCATGAAAACAAGTATTAGAACAGGGGAAAAAAAAGCATAGTAGTATTTCTGCTGCGTGTTTGTATTTGTAGTATTTTTGTTATCTAGGACACAGAGGAAGAATCAATGGTTTACCATTGCATTCACGTCCAGTTTACTTTTAAGTTGCCACATGCCAAGTCTATTGCAAAGAAACTCCCTATACATATCATGGATAGAATTCAAGAGAAAATTGGTATTTACATACAAATAAAAATATGGATAATTGTTATTGCTACCATTGTAAATAAAAAGTGCAGTTTCCAAAATCTGTGTATAAAATCTGAGAGGATTTATTTTTCCTGAGATTTTTGGTTCTTAAGAGTTTTTAGAGAAACAGTCCACTCATCAGAAAGGGAAGCTGAATTTGGCTGTGTTTTCAAAGGTACATGTTTAAAGTTAGCTGTGCAAATCCTGCAGGCATTTTGCAGAGAAAACTCCGCAAATGCAAAGAACCCTTTTTCGCTTGCCAGATATTATCAAGCCTATGAACACATGGAAGCATTCTGCCTAATCTGTAGGGTATTTAACCTCTGTATACGGAACTGAATCTAAAGAGTTACTCATCTAATTTTCTGTTTATGGCAAAAAGTTTATTGTGGTAATGGGGTTGGGGTTTAAAAGCGTGAGTAAATGGATATTTAATAATGCTAAAAACTCCTGTGTGACTTAGCCTGACTGTCAAAGGTATAAAAAAGTAAATAAAAAGATGCTTAATTTTAAATTTGTTGTGTTTTCAGAAAAAAATACTCATATCTTAAAATGGAATTTAGGAGGCAATTCATAAAATATGCCCTTTCAAGAAAATATTTTTGTCCTTTTTGAATTTTCTCAGTTCCAAAACACTAATCATATCTTAAAACGAACTTGGGTTTTCATCAAAATGTGAAACTGACCAAAAAAACAAAGCATCAGGCTTGTTGTGTGTTTATATGTTTTTAAGCAAGTGTTGAAGGCGAATATACTTATTCTCTTTACATTTAAATATGACTTAGAGTAGTTAACATAGAAGCCCTCACAAATTAAGATTGATATTAGCATAGAAAAGCAAGATAGTGCATGTGATTCAAAGATTTGCAGGATCTCACGTTTCATAATGATGCCATTTGAGTTTTCTTCACTGGATCAGCACTGCACTGTGTTGCATAATTGAGTTCATCTTTTCAGACTTCAGCTGAGCTTGACATTTATTTGTCCTTTCAAAACCATAGGATTGGAATTGAAATAATGCAATCAGTAAGTCTTAAAATTTTGTTCACTTCAAGGCTTCAGTTATACCTTTTCTGTTTCTGGAAAGTATTAATTTCCCGCTGCTACTGCCATTAATTTACTATTACTTGACATCTTTGACTTACAAAACTGTGAAAGATACGCAGTGGTTATTTTTAACCACTGATCTGCTGACACAGTTGGCTTAATTTAAATAAGCATTAATAAATGACACAAGGCACAGGCATACTACATGTGAGGAATGCATTTTGAGACCCAACAGTCAAAAGACAAACACATATTAGTTCTACTCAGAATGGAGCTACTGGGTGGGCTGGATGTGAATAAATGGTGGAACCCATCTTCTGTCTAAATATTGCTAAATCATGTCCAAGTTCCTTAAAATGCTGCAGAGAGAAAAGTTTGCCTTCCAGGTAAACTAGGTTGCACTAAACAGTGGTTATTTAGAAGACAAATGCTTGCACAAAGTTTATGCCTTTGATAAAGTCCTTAATCCATTTACAATCTAATAGTTGCATTTGGACATGCAATGGTACTATGTGGAATGAATCAGCACCGATTCAGGAACTAAATGCAAACTTCTCCAGCAAATGTACTTAAAACCAAGTCCAGTGGTTAAAAAAACAATAAATAAAAAATTGCTTTTTTCATTGAGTTTGAGCAATTATACCTGCTTACATGAGAAAATGGATAAATCGACAAAGCATGTATCATAGGTTTTATCTATAGCACAAACACCAGGAGTAACAAAAACTGAGGAAGTACTATAATCCACAATCCTGGGTGGAATTTCAGTGTCTTGTGAGGGCATTGAGATAATGAACATCCTCCTGAAAAGGAGTACTGTATTCTACTATTAATGTGTTTGTCCCACCCTATCTGCATCTTGCTGTTCCTTACATTCATAGTGGCAAAGAGCTGGTTGTGGAAGTGAGAAGGCAGAGAGAAAGAAAATGGACATGAATGTGAAGAGGAAAGAGATGCTTTCTTCTAGATCTTAAATAAAGTTTACCAGCTACTTCATTTAATAATGTATGCAAGCTAACAGGAAAACTGACTCAAAACGGAAAGATAGGGTAATGGTATAAAACTCTTTGTTTATTTGGCACTAATGAGCAAATTGGGGGGAAAAAAGATGAAAAATATTTTTCCTAAGTGCTTTGAAAATATAGTAATCTTAAACAGGTATTTTAATCATAATGGAGAAAGGAGTAAAATAAAAATTTGTTTTTTAAAAATAGGCGGTGCATTGCTGTAGCTCTATAGTTGAATTCCATACATAATTATAATTCCAGAAGAGAAAATAGTATGAAATTGAACTCTGCACAGAAGAAGCGCTTTGGAAGTCATGTGGCTCCCTTTTCTACAACCTGCAAGGGCCGTTTTCCTTTATTTTTATTTCACGGTGTGGAGAACTAATAAAATCACTTGATTTTTGCCTCTTCAGTAGAAGGGCTAACTCTTTGACAAGAAACATTACCTGAAATCTCACAGAAGAGCTTCTGCAGGTTTTGGAACGAAACTTCCAAGCCTTCTCTCCTCTATGAAGACTGGGATGCATGTGACATTTTCTGTAAAAGTTAGTATGCTCTGATAGCTGTTGATTAACTGAATTTTTAAAAATAGCTACTGAGAAGCTAAATACCCATATATAATATGTATATCACACACTAGTCTAGAACCTGTTCTCCCTTTCCTTGTGTACAAAGAATTTCAGTCTGCTTTAGCACTGGTTATTTCAACGGAGGCCTCTATGATCGTTTGTATTACTTCAACTGCCCATTTGCACTTACACATTGAGTCATATGATAGTTTTGTATGAGAACCTACAGAAATACAGGATGTTTTATGTTCAGAAAAATGACAGTGGGGAACAAAAAACACAACACAATTTGAACTGGAAGTAGCACATTATAAAATACAACAGGAAGTTACCAAAAGTTAGAAGTAAAGTGAAAATGGCAGTAAATTTTCTAAGAGCATTTAACATTGACAGTCCAGCCTAAAGAAATCTGTGAAATCCTAGTCCTACTTGTTACTTCCGTAAATAAAGTTATGCAGATCATATGCTATACAACTTACCCTGCCTGAATAGCACCTATATTCCATTGGCTTGAGTAGTTTGACTTCTGTCCAGAAAGAATATTCTGCAAGAATTATCATATCTAGTTAGGGTGGACAGGAGGGTAGTCCATATGTACAGGTAGAGATCCCTTCAAAATAACAATCTGAAGGCATGGGATAGCAACAAGTAAGTTGTACAGATTTGTATTAAGTACACTTCTTAAATATTTAAAGCTATGTAAATTGTAAGTCACTATGTGTAATGCATTTTGAGCTTATGTGGAATCGAATACAACTAGCATGAAGGTCTGAGTCACATTACTGCTGTTATTGCCATATCTTATGTTGTTGCTGAAGTGGAGAAATATGCTGGGGTTTGCTGTGGTTATTTTAAAGAATAATTTCAGAGCTTTTTTGTCACCATGACAAAAGCCATGGTGAAATTTTGTATCTTATGTCAAGTAATCCTTTTTTGTCTCTGTAGATGTTGATGAATGTCAGGCTATCCCTGGAGTCTGCCAGGGAGGAAACTGCATTAATACAGTAGGTTCATACGAGTGCAAGTGTCCTGCTGGTCACAAACAGAATGAAGCAACTCAAAAATGTGATGGTAAGTGATGATGTCAAAGAACATACCTAAAAATTGGTTAAGTAAAGCATTAGAGCACTTTAGTAATGGAAGAAAAGGTTCTGAATAGATGCAATGTGTGATCTGAACAGGTATAACGTAGTTGTACTTTGCTTTTTGTTTCTTCTTCACAACATCGTCTGTTTCTACTTCGCTGTTCGTATTTTGCATTAAATGTTTTTTTCTGTCTGACTCATGGGTAAAGACAGTGTTTCTCCTGTGTCAAAATTTAGAACTATAGATAAAGAGTAAATCTGCTTCTGTTAGCAGCATATAACTGTGACTAAGTTATTAGGATTTTGTTTGTTTTCTCAGAAATGTCTAAATTGTTCTAGTACAAGTAGGTATTTTCAGCCTACTGACTACAGCATGAAACGCAAATGTGGCAGTTTTGGTAATGGATGTAAGAAATTACCACTATGTAGAGTTTGTGTTGAAGAGCCTGGTTAAGTAAAAAATACATAGGAAGTGTCCTTGTTTTTCAGATGAAAAATCAGATAGACCATGTTTAATAAGCATAGTTTAATAAACTACCATAATAGACCATGTTTATTCAGTAAACATGTTGATATAATTAAGAACAGCAATTCTGTATAGTTTAAAGTAATGAAATAGAAAATTGCTGAGTTTTTGTTTGATAACGACTTCACTGATTTGAGTGAATATGCCATGCCTTCAAAAGAAATCAGAACTCAAACTTTGTCCCAACCAGTGGGTACCTTCACAATCAAGTTACACAGATAAGAGGACTTCTTGTTCAAGGCTTTGACTTGTGGTTAGTTGGCAATTAAAGTATGTTACCAAATTACATTACACTCACTATTCATTTAGAAACAAATACATGGTTTGTAGCCAATTTTGGAAGTCATCTCAGAGTTTTCCTTAGCTTTTCCTACAAAACAGAATTCACAGAAAAATAAAGTAACACAATCAGTGTATTTTATGAGTGAAAATGTTGCACCTGGTGTTGTTGGAAGTAATACTGAAGACTAAGTAAAAAAAAAAATCCAAAGATATTTTTCTGTGGTCCTGTCCTCCACCTTCCTCTGTTTTTTACGTTGCCAGGTTTAAGTTTCTGCTCAGTACATAATGAGATTACTATCATGAGATTTTCCAGGGGAAACCTGGCTTATCTTGTTAAAACCTTCTAAGAAACAGTTAACAAGAAATAGAGCTGCAGTCATAGAAACAGAGGTATCCAGCATGTGGACAGAGGTTTAGGGCTCTGCAGGGAGCAAGCCCATTCACAGGGAAAGCAGGTCCATTTGAATCATTATAGAAGTAAGGAAACACCAGGAGCCTTGCCGAGACTGGGAAACAGAATCTGTCCATGCCTTGAAGAAAATAGAACAGTAGAAGAGTTGTAGAGCAATAGAACAATATGGCACCAACTCCACAGCCTTCTGCAGGATTGAGGGAGAAACCAGAAGGTACCAAGTGGAGCGGGGAATCCTACAAAAGGTGACTGAAAGGGAAATTTGTAGTCACGTTCCTTGGGAGAATTAAATCCAAGGCATTCCATCTAGCCTGTGCTGCGTGGCAACCTGTGAGGAACAGGGCTAAGCAGAAAGCGGGCAGCACATCCTAGTAAAATCTTTCTTTTTTTTTTTTTTGTGGGAGATGGAATAGGAATATAACCATAAGCAAGAGGTAGTGGGATTTTCTTGCCAGGGAGGTGAGCAAGAAGGAACAGCTGGGTAGGATACGAGAGATTTGTAGGCATAAGACTTCAGCATATAGGAAGAAGAATTGTGATTAGAAGAAAAGGAAAAGGGCACGGTATTTTGTTTTCCCTTCACAAGAGCCTTCCTTTGGGCTTGCCCATGTTTGAAAACATGGAAAGGAGGTAATTAAGACCACGTATCTACCACTCCTGCTGATTTTAGAAAAGGATAACATGCTTATCGGCTTGTGACCTTTGACTTGGCTTCTTTCTCCTCTCCACCTATGTGGAAAGAAGCCCAAAGGATGAAGTATCCCTTTCCATTCATTGCTAACTGCAAAAACCCCAGCTGCGGTTGGAATTGCCTGCCACTTGATCACTGGGTCTTAAAATCACAGCTTACTTTTTTATGTCCTTATTGAGTAGGAGTGGTGAAGGGTGTAGGAACATTAGTAGTAGATGAATCAGAACACAAAATATGCAGATTGTGTAGTAATAGTCTAACACTACTCGCTTTTTTCTGATAATGGACTCTAATTTTGAAAGGTAATTTGGCAGATGTCATTAACAATTGCCTGAAACTTAGTTTATGACTGAGTTTACATACCAACATCTAACACTACTCTCAGGTCAGACATGGTGCCGTACTGATGTGGATATGTAACCTGCTCACCAGAGCTAACTGGTACCCTACCAGCTCAGAGCACAGGCACAGTGAACTTAACAGCTGGCTATACCTACTTTAAATCTGACATATACCTAACGTGATTAATTTTGTTAGTATCTTAGTGCTATCATTAACTTCTAAGCAATGTACTTCTGTAATAGTTACACAACATTTAGGCAGTGAATAAACATCTACTGTTTGCCATTTTCTTTGTATATTTGGCTGTTTTTACCATCATTTTGTGTTATGTGGAATACCAAACATTAAGTACAGTTATGATTATCATGATTTTCAAAAATTCTGGCAATATGGTTTGTCTTTCAGTAGAATTCAAGCTTAAGTTCACTCAGCATCACAATATAAAGTACACAAAATTCAGAAACATTTTCTTGTAATTATGCCATTAAATATAAACAGCTATCAGAAAAAAAAAAATTGCAAATACTGAATGTTTTCCAAAGTGTAATTGTGATGCTTCACTTGAAAGAGTGGATTTGAAAATGTTAGAACTATAATAAAGTCATTATTTCAAAGCTGAAGCAAAACCAGCTGTAATTGCTAAACAAACACATCGTGTATTTGCGTAGGCAATGTATACATTAGAATGCTTTCTTGTTACTCATCTTGGATTTATGTTGTCAGTTGCAAGACATTTCACTGGTAGGCTTTTATTCAAATTGGTATTCTTTGAATTGCATCTGTTTATATTTCACTGAATTTCACTGAATTT
>KZ505841.1:637424-678415 GCA_002844005.1 Limosa lapponica baueri
AAAAAAAAGGGCATTTCTAATGTGATAAATACATCATCAGAGCAAAGACAGTTCAGTAAATGAACTCCCTGTTCTGATGACATCCGTAATCTGCCCGTGGCAGTTCTCATGCTTTACTGCTGTTAACCATAGAAGATCTCCATGTGAAGGAGACCTGATACCTCCTTTCAGGCAAGGATGCAGTTAAAATATGTCAAATAGGTATTTTCAAATAATGGAAGTCATTTTGTATATGTTACGTTTCTGCCCGGCATCTGCACTCAAGCTTTGATGCCAAAAGGAGAACTTACTCAGTGGTGTGTTTCCTTCCTTCTGAAAATTAATTAAAGTAATAAAAAGTAATAAAAGCATTCTTTGAATTCTACTTCTTTAACCTTTCTAAAGCTCTGCTTTAATTATTAAAAATGTTATTCAACATTTCAACATATGAATTCTCCCTCATAGTATCCACAGAAAAAGGTGAATGTATTTTTAACACATACCTGCTTAAAAATCTGTGGTCCTTATGGGACCATGCATAATAGAAATGAAACATCGTCTGCAATCTGGAATATTTGCTTTTATTTCATAGTTCAGTAATCAATGGGTTTTCACTTCCTGCTTTCTTGGCAGCCTGTTGCAGAACAGGTCATATGCTCTGGCTTTGTTTCTTCTAAGACTCTGCCACTTGTGTTTGTGGCAGAACTTAGGTACTAATTAGTCCCTGGTCACAGCTTCCCCACTAGCTTTCCTAATCCCATTAATTCCCCATAGGGTATTATGTAGATATCAACCTGCAGTGCCCAGTTTGTACCATTTTTTTCTGGGAAAACAAACCCCAAACCATAATGAGACTGTTACTTGTCCATTTCCCCATGCTTCACATCCAAGGTGGTAATGCCAAAATTATACCAGCATAATACTGTGCTTACATTACTCTAAGAATGGAGCAGAGAATGAAAGCCAAGCCAGGGTTCCATGGTTTTCCTTGGGCTTTTCTTTTTTTTTTTTTTTTAATAAAAGCTCTGAGAGTTTATAACCTGTCAGTGTGAGATTTATAGAATAAAACTATAGCCAGTCCTTCAAGGACTTACACTTTCAGTTAGTGGGACTGGTCATTTGAGTGAAGTTACATCATTTATATATATGGTCTGGGCCATTGCAAAGTGTATAAGGAATTGGTCTCCTATGGGTTAGAACCTGTGTACAGAGAAATTATTTAATAGAAACTGTATTGTTTTAATGAAGTTTTTTATTTAAAAAATTACATAGAAGTGATGTAGTATGGAGCATTCTGCTCACTTCTTTCCCTTCTTTAGGTGTGGAAAACCGGATCAAATATTACTTGCTGGTTACAAAGGACAAAATCTAAGTTGGAGTCAGTAACCAGGCAAGGCTCCAGTGTTCAGGGGGAGAGGCTGGAATATTGCACTAACTATTCAGACCTTCTTTATTTAAAAGCAAGTTATATAGTTAAGAAGGAGGGATTTGAGATCCCCTGCTATATCCTTTTCCCTTAAATATCCTGATGTATTTTGTGGGTTAGGGTTTTTTCTGCTGTTTTTCCCCCTTGAAACAATAGCTATTGTTAGAGTAAGTAGGAATGTTCATGTTGTGCTTTTCGTGGATTTTTAATGGATTTTGCTAGAACTAAGCTAAGCAATAAACATTGCTTTGCTGGGTTATTTGCTTGCATTATATTCCCATGTTTCTTTTTTTAAAACAAAATTGGGAAAAAGGCATGTATTCAACTTTCTGGATTTATTTTGAGCCTCAGATTACAGTTTACTGACACTGACCTTTCAGAAATTAATGGCAATTGTATATCAGTAAAGACAGTTTAAAGAATTTCCAAAGCACATGAGAACAACTTCTACATGTAACTGTGTGTGTATGCCCTCACGTGTAGAAATGTGGCTAAGTAGCTTAGGCTATTTAAAGGTCTTAAAATAAGACCTTTGAAATTAATCCAGCTCAGGGTTCAACATTACTGATTTTATTTATAAGATTTTCTGTATTCCCAATTTGTAGACTTTCCACAGTAGTCAGGACAACTCCCTCCACTACAGGGCAAGTCATGGAAAGATTCAAGGAATAGACACAGAGCTGAAAAAATTTGGAAAAGGCCATTACAAGGGTTGTACCAAATTCCAGATATCAGAAGCAGTACTGTGGTGTCTTAACTAAACAAAAGAAAACCCCAAAAACTTCTCTCTTTTTGGCCTAAAAGAGATGATCTACAATATATTGAGTTTTCATTGTCTTTTTAGGAATGAAATTCTGTTCATTTTTAGGATATCTTCCAGAATTTATGGCACTTGCATCTATGATTTGTTCAGAGATGGACTGTATATAGATAAACTGAGATGAGAAACAAGCTTTCAGTTGTGCTTGCTGGTTTACATAAGAGTGGGACTGCTACTTGTTAAGTACTTCAAGGATCTAATAAATGTGTTCATTCCGCTTAGTTTTCTCAAATTGAAAAAGCAACATACTCCTTCACTAAATGCAGTTAGTTACCACACCCTTTACAGTCAAAGGTACTCTAGGAGGTAGGATGCGTCTGAATCTCTTCCAAAAAGATAGATTGCTGTATTATTAACAGCAAAGGACTATATGACACAGGCTGACTTTTTTTTTTTTTTTTTTTTTTTAAATGTGGCACCAGAATGCAAGCAACCTTTTAAAAGAAACAGTTCTATATCTGGTTTTCTTGCTTTAATGTATAATTACATACACTGTGTGTTATTCAAATTTGATACTACCACCCATTACTGTAGATTAAAACTATTTTCAGGGAACCCTTTTTCAAAACCCAGCAGTTGAGAGCCCCTTTTCTGGTACTTTTAATTCAGTAATTCATAAAATCTTGCTTACTGTAGCAGTAAAAGTCATGAATTCTGGATGGGTAGCCAGGCTGGGGTTTTTTTGGCAGAAGCTCACCTATTAATACTCACACCTGCAAAGTTTATGCCACACATTTAAATTGGTTCTCACATTGAGACTGGCTTTCTCATCTTGTGTGCAATGTTGGAGCCACAGCCATTCACCCTTAAGACAGCATCTCCTCTTACTATCTTTGGAGCATTTTCCCCAAGACTATTAATTTATGTATTTTGGAGGGGGGGGAGGGAGGAAATTGCCTAACTTTTTCAATTGGCCATCCTAAAAATAGCTCTTCCTGAGGTAAAGTCTCAGAATTTCCAGTCAGAGGTAACACAGATCTTGTTGAAAGAATTATGTGTGCAAGAACCAGGGAGGAGGAAGGAGAGACAGAGCTTTAGCTCAAAAACTAGTGAGACAAAAAATGCACTGACTTGGTACTACTCCAGTAAGTAAGAAGTTTATTCTTCCACAAGGGTTCTCCGTGTTAATTGGTTAAAAAAATGTTTTTCTGTTCGTGTGGAGAAGACTCTGGAGTCTTCCTTCCACTCTGGTCACTGCCCAGATTTCAGGAAGGTACTTTCTCCCTTCACAGCTCCCTGTCATTCTTGGACAAGAGCCCTAGACAGTGTTAAACTCCTGTGCGTGTAGCCAGGTGAGAAGGATGGTCTATGTTCTGCAGCTTTGCAGAAGTGGCTAACTGCTTCCTTCCTAAGTCTTTCACTTGCCAGCACTACGAATTCCACCTATTCATTTCCTCAATGGGCTTTGTACTGTATGACCAACTACTTTGGAATTTGGTTTCCTTTGGTAGAAGATCAGGTGCTGTGTTCTTGTAATTAAGATTACTGCCTTTAAAGTAGCAGGTACCTGTGCCAAACAGAGTGAAAATGAAGAGCAAACTTTCAGTTTTCAAGTGCCAGCCTACTGGCTTTAGTAGTCAGATTTTTATAGAGTAATTTTTCTTGTGGTTTACTTTTTTCTTATGTATAGTAGCTGCTGTTGTATCTCAGTTATCAAAAACAAAAAGATAGAAATGCTATGAAACCTACAAGATTTAAGACCCACTCTCTAGGAGAGTGACTGAATGAAAAGATGTTCTGAAAATGCTATGTAACTAGGTTCTAGCACATGGATTTTTAAGTTTAACTTGCTCATGTATCACTGGTGGCAGTTGCTGCCAGCTTTGTGGCATCCCATTTGTGGGTACAGCGTTTGCATCTTCAGATGGTATTTCCATGCTGGTAAATTGTGATCAACATGCTGGTGATATGTTTATCAAAGTTTGGGTGCCCCTGAACTTCTGAACTAATTTTGGAATTTATTTTTGGAATCACTGCAGCAGTGATGAAAAAGGGTAGTGTAGTATTTCCTTGAGATTGTCAAGCAATGGTAAAATAAGGGAGTTTTCTTGCATAAGCATCCAGTGACTCTGCCATTGGAAAGATGTCACTTCCCGGAAAAAGTAAGCCTTTCCTGCAGAGTCCTCATTTGATCCAATTTTCTTGACTGTGTTTGTGACATGTTTCAGACTGTGTGTATACAGAAGACAGTACTCATATTTAAAAGACCTGGGTTGTGAAAGACCTGTACTGCATGAGAGATCTCAACAAGGCATGCAGCCAGTTCTGGTTCTGTTTTGATTTACACACATGGTTCCATTTCATTGGATTAAGTCAGAATTGTCTTTAATATCGTAAATGAATGCAAGATTTCACAGATTTCCTGGGGAATTATTTGGTTTTGATTTATACCATCATTTAGAATTCTGGAATCTCTGCAGTGGGTAACTATGAAGTCCTAAGTGAAAGCATTATTTCTTAGAAGTGTTTTGTTTTAGCAAAAATGACACTGCCTTTTGTACATGCTTGAGCAAATGTCTCAAATGCGGGGAATAGTTGTTGTAATTTTGTAACTATTTTGGTGTAAAATTTAAACTTTTTGCATCCTCTTAAGTGCTTAAATAACAGAGTTTTCACTTCCTCTGATTCTACTTCATAGTGAAAAACAAACAACAAGGGCCACAGGATGCTTACATGTATGGACCAGTTAGGAAGTTTGAAGACTGTAAGATAAATTGTCTTTTCTACAGTGACACTCCCAACAACATGCCAGTGGGAGAGGGATTGTTCTATTTATACCTTTACTTTACAAAGAACAGTTTTCACATTCTTAGAAGCCTTGTGGCAAAACTTAATTTTCCTTTCAGTACTTGAATATTCTCTGTAGATTAATATCCTAAGGGAGTTCTTCATGTGTGGACCTTCCCACAGCCGGGAGTTACCTTTTTGAAATAGTTCCTGTGAATACCAGGTCTCTTTGGCAATCTTCCTTTTTTTTTTGAGTTTTCAATGTGGAGAATATAGCAAGGGAGGAAGCAAGGTATTCATCACATAAAAGCCTCCTAAGAAATAACACCTGCTAAAGTTTGTTTCTCAAGTAGCTATTCTGAGATGTATAGAATGATAGAATAGAATTAATAGAATAGATGAACGGAAAATAGAAAAAAATAGAAATAGAAATAGAAAAAATAGAAAGAAATAATAGAAATAGAAATAAATAGAAATAGAAATAGATGAATGAATAGAATAGAATAGAATAGAATAGAATAGAATAGAATAGAGTCTCTATTTTGAGATGAATAGAGAATTTCTAGAGTGACAGGTCCAAGGAAATGATAGGTCTGTATAAAAGTGCAAGGAAAGCTCTGTGGGGTCCCAAGCCTTTCTTATAAGGAATGTGAAAACCTTCACAGTGTCATCACAAGATAATTTCTGTCATAGGCTCTTTCTGATGTACTGTACTCTCCTGTACTATTTGACATAAGACAGTCTGGGTTCAATAGCCTGGTTTTTTTGTTCGGCAATATGAAAGCTAATTTAAATTAATACTGCATCTAAATTTTGGCAAACAAGCCAAAGTCTTGTACCTGTGACTAGCTTTGGTATTAAGCCATGCAAAACCTGCAATATCATATCATTCCAACTGGAAAAAATAACTCATCTCAAGCTAGTTAGAAAGTTGGTCCATGTTTCCCCATGTTTTCTTATAATGCCTGCCATGTTAAGCCTGGGCCACAGTTCACGTTCACTGAAAACCATTCAAAAAGCTAACATACAGAGGTCACTTAAAAGCAAAATTAGGTTACTAAATAATATGTCTAAAGTTTGTCACAGTTGTTGAATGTAGTGGTTACTTAAAATGGTTTGTTTGTATAAATGGTCATGACATAGTGTTTACACTTATGCTGTTCTTCTCACTTGTATTTCTTCCATTCCAGCTTGCACTGCTGTGCTTCACATCTCTAACAATAGTCAGCCTATTCCTTCTATTGCTTCTTATTGTCTTAGCTCCTCATTTTGCTTCCAGTTTGTGCTGTGACAGCACACAGTGCTCTAAGTCCTGGTGCCGAGTGCCCTAGCAGATCCTTGTTACATACAGCAGCTCGTTCATCAGCTTGATGACATCACACTTTATGGGTATTTACATACAAAATTGTTTCAGTGTTCAGATGAGACCACTACTTTTAGTTAGCAGAAACATTTAATGAATTGAAAATATCTGGGGGAAAAAAGTAAAAATGCAGCATTTGGTCACTTTTGAAGAGCTTGGCCAAAATTCTGGCTTTGAGTTGAAGAATTAGAACGCCAGAAAGCAGTCAGATCCAATGCACAATATTTCTGTGGTCACAGAAGCCCAGAGCTGTCATGCTTGGCTGATGTACCATCCTCCTTCCTTCAACTCAAACGTAGGATGTGTATTTTGGTATTGCTCTGCAGCTGTTGCATGCTTCCTAGAGATGGCATTCAGTATGTGTCATTTAGAGGAAATCCCAGACTGCTGTCATGTGCTCTGCAATTTGAAGTGGTGTGCCCCTTAAATGGATAAGGAAAGCCTCCATTAGATGGCCAACAAAATTATTTGCAGTATGCAAACGCCAGCATTATGCTATTGAATCTGAGCTGAATAACAACTTTGTTTCAGAAAAGCTGTCTTTCCCTCTTTTTAATACAATATGTTCAAGTGCTCTGCTAATTATCCTATGTTCTTTCCTTTTTGGATAGATATTGATGAATGCAGCATCATCCCAGGAATCTGTGAAGGTGGTGAATGCTCTAACACTGTGGGAAGTTATTTTTGCGTCTGCCCACGGGGTTATGTCACATCCACAGATGGCTTCCGCTGTATTGGTAGGTATTCCACCCTGTAGGCTATTTAGCTCTGAAGGTTATTAAGGCCATTTAATTAAGCAGCAGAACTTCTGTCCCAACCATCTAGCATTTCCCTCCCTGCCTCCCTGGACGTCACTATGTGCTAACTAACTAGTGTCTCTGATCCAACTACTTAAAATTCATAGCATCGGATGATGATTGCCACTGCAACCATCTTTATGTAGATAGTAGATCCCTCTGTGTCGACTGTATTGTAGCCTGGGAACTCCTGCCTGAGACCTGGATCTTTGTAGGAAAAAATTAATTTCTCTCTGTTGTCTAGGAAAACATAGGATATATTAATTGTAATTGTTTCTTTAACCTGCATCTGATGAAACCAAAAACTAAGCTTACTTTGGTTCTAAAGGAGCAAACATCTATTCTTACTTGGTATTTCAAGTTCCATCTCACGTAGGTTAATTTAACCTTTAGAGACCAATATAAGGCACATATATAAACTCAGAGGGCATTACATAGTGTGTACGGAGGTGCCAGTAATTTGGCTGCAACAGATAATAAAATAAACCAAATACTAGATTTCAGTAGATTGCAGGTTTTACAGGACAATTAATTTAAAATATTTCTCTATTATAAAAGAGAGGTATGCTTATTTTCGTATGCGATATTTTCTTTTGAAGAGCTGCACATGTCGAATATACAGCAGAAACCATTGTGATGAATTAACTAAAAATACTGCATACCATGTTTAAAAAATATTAACAATTGCTAATAATAGTGTCTTTTCTAGATCACAGATGGTTCTTCTTGTTTCAGACATCTCAAACCACTTTGTTCTCATTTTGGGAAAGGGATGGGAATTGTGAAGGGATTTCTGAATTATGGATAAATGATGTAAGCCAGTAGCAACACCAGACCTACAAGTGGTTTCACATGGATAATTTTTTGCACAATGTAGCCAGCTTTTGTTATCTAGGTTCATCTGAGGAGTGCCAAATTTCAAATATATTGTGGCTAGCCTCAAGAATACCGAGAACCTATGATTTCCAATATGATCAAAATTTCTATGGATTTCGGCATGTTTTACAGCCTGGTTTCTAAAGTCAGCTCCCAGAACCAATTTCACACCAATCACATGCCCTAGTCC
The DNA here is from genome assembly GCA_002844005.1 of Limosa lapponica baueri. Lineage (NCBI taxonomy): Eukaryota > Metazoa > Chordata > Aves > Charadriiformes > Scolopacidae > Limosa > Limosa lapponica. The sequence goes on from KZ505841.1 coordinate 645,603, forward strand.
GCTAAGGAAGCCCCTTGTGTCACAGAGTCTCCTTCCCTTAAATGAACATATTTCTCAAAGTTCTTGTGCTCTCAAATTATTATAGTATTGGAGTATAATTTGTATACTCTAGAAACATAATTTTTCCTTTACTTAGGAGAAAGTGAAGAACGTAATCCTTATTAATACAAATAATTTTATTCTTTCTGGTTTAAGATAAATATTTGCTGTTAACCAAAATATCAGGATGTGCTCAATTATTGTAATTGGTACTATGTCTTTCCAAATTCATTGTGCTTTTGTCCTAGACAGCATTCAGGAGTGTGACAATAAAAGATCTAGGACGTGTCCTTGAAGGAACTTGAATATAATAAACACTGACATGTTTATGTAGTTTTCACATAGCACTAATAAAGATACTGTTGCACATTCAGTCTGCTGAGCAGAGCAGACTGGATGGTATTTCTTCAGTCAGATACATCTGCACCAAGGAAAAATTCATTAAGTGAATTTACTGATGTTGCAGTTGTTGCATGGAAAGTCTTGATTTTTGTCATAGTAGGCTTTTTATGTATTCTATTTACGTTGCTTTGTATCTTTTGTATCATCCATATTTCTTGTTAGCTTGGGCAGACTTTAAGATTGCATGTTGGATTAATGCAAGACTAGTGTAACTGCAAATACATGATCATGCAGTAAGCCAAATGTAGAGTGTGTTGGTGCTGATCACCTCAGATAACAATTGAGTGTGTTTCTGGGTATTTTGGGGTTTGCTTGGGGTTTTTTTTAAATAAAACTTTTTAAACATTTTAGTCGTTATATGAACTGAATTAGGAAAAGTAATTTTGAGAGTTCACTTTACTATTTTTGGTTTTCTTTTTAAAATAACTTCCAGATCAAAGGGCAAGTACATGTTTCTCTAACATCGTGAGTGGCCGCTGTGCACAGGAGCTTCCTGGTAGGTTCACCAAAAGGCAGTGCTGCTGTGAGTCTGGACGGTGCTGGGCCATTGGGTCTGTTCCTGAGATGTGTCCAGTCAGGGGATCTGGTGAGTGCCTTGTTGGTTAGCTGGTTTTCTCCTTCTTGCTGTCCGTTCTAGTTGGTGTGGAGGTCACTGGAATATTTTAAACTACTTTAAAATGTAGGCTAAATGGAAAAAGTCAGAAATTACGTTATTATTCATCCTTGTGTTTTTAATACTGATGTTACCATCTGTGAGCCATTTTTTCTGCTCCATGATTGTTTGGGACTAGTTTCTTTAACGTCCTTTTGTTGACTTTGGAAATAGAACTTGGGAAATGGGAAAGATTTTGTGGTCAAGCTCAAAGAGGAAATGACTCTGAGGGTCCACAGTTCATTTTGATTTAAAGGAACAGCTGCTCTCTTGTTCCATTAAATTTTGGTTACTTTGAACTAGAAATGCATCAGTATTTCATTTATACTTTCAAGTCTGCTCACAGAACAATAGTCCACATCCCTAGTGATATGTATTTTCATTTTATCTATATCACGATCTCTGAGTGACCAGGGAGTTACAGTGCTGCTGGCAACACATCAACAAAAAGTTTTCAACAAATAGCTGTAAATTACAGTATATCCTTCTATTTTTTTTAGTGTCCTTCCTTAAATAACACCTGTCACAGCCATGCATTAGGAGTGGGAGAGGGAACGCACAACATCAAAGAAATGAGGATTTGGTGTTCTGGTTTTTGTAGCACGCAAAGATCTGTATCTTCCTTATAAGCTGACTCTGAAGGGTTGATTTACTTTATGCTTCTCTGTGCGTTCCTGTTTAATAGATGAACACCGCAGACTTTGTGTGGATGGCACTTCTGCTGGAGGTGGTTCCAGAGGTGGTGGGACAGGAGGAAACGGGTTCCTTCCTGGTGGCAATGGCAATGGCTATGGCCCAGGAGGAGCAGGATTCATTCCCATCCCTGGAAGCAACGGTTTCTCCCCAGGTGTAGGCGGAGCAGGGGTAGGGACAGGTGGTCAAAGTCCCACTGGAAATGGCCCAATAATTACCGGGCTAAGTAAGTACTTGCATTGTTCTGACTTGTTTCTTTCTTTTTTAATTCCTTTATTTTTTCCCTTTTTTCTGCTTAGTTTTTAGTGTGGAAATGATATGGTGTTCTTAACACAAAAAACCCTTTGTATTTAGGACTTCTAAGAGACCTCAGCTGATACATTAGTAAATTCAGGAGCCCTTGAACCTATGCTCTCCCTGCTGATCTGTCTTGGTCAGCACTAATAAAACTCCAAATTCCTCAGTGTTTTCGAATAAACTAGGGTTTAAAATAAACTGGTCTTTTTTCATTTTCTCCCAAATGTAAAACTTACCTGTCCTGCAGGAACACTGCATTGACTGAAAGCCCAAGATGAATAACACTCAGAGGGAAGTCTCGTATATGTAAAGTTGCTTGTAACAAGCATAACCATGTCTTTAGGATCAGAACTGTAAAGTAAATGCAAGGAGTATTATAAAGACAGGTAAACTGAAAATAGTAAACATATAGGAAGAAACAGCTTCAACTTTCACCCAAATTGTGGTTTATTCTTGAGGCCACTGACAATCTAATCAGGTTATACACCTAAATAGTAAATTATAATTGACTGTCTAATGTGTTTTTTCTTTCGGAGGGCTACTTGGTTTTATTAGTTTACTGTCACATCAACAGATAGAGCTTGGAAAAAATACTTGATGGATATATTTATGCACCTAATAACATACTTTCTGAAGCCAAGTATAATCTTCATATTCACTTCTATTTGAAAATGTGAATATTTGTCTCATCTTCTGTTTTGTTTTTTTTTTTTGATTAGCAATACTCAATCAGACAATAGACATCTGTAAGCACCATACCAACCTTTGTTTAAATGGACGTTGTATACCAACCCTTTCTAGTTACCGATGTGAGTGCAACATGGGATATAAGCAAGATGCAAACGGGGATTGTATTGGTAAGTGCACATTTCTAAAATCCATTTTTTGCTTTTAAAATGCTAATATTTTTCCACTTCAAATCTGTTTTTTTTTAAAAAAAAAGTATATTCTTTTTCCCCCCACATACATATAGATTTTAATGATACTGCTCTTGTGAAAGAGAGTGCAAAGACCATGATATTACTTAAACTAGAGTGATTTAAAATGTTCTAGAGAGTTAACTGTTTGCTTAAAAAAAGAAAAGAAATCTTTGATCTCAAATATTGGTATTGAGTACTTCTGTACCTGATGGGTATTGTATATTTTTGTCTTCACTTTCAGTAAAGTAAGTTCTGTTCCACGTACTCTTTTGTTATGCTCACATAGCTCCATTTTTGCTACAGGAGTTAGTGTCAAGTTATGTTCAAGATCATGAAGGGCATAATTTATGTTTTACCAGCTCGTAAGGATGAATGACAGTTTGAAAGATATCAAGTTATTAAAAAAATGCATTAATTAACTTTTAGTTATCTTTGCATTTCCTATGAAAATATTTAATGCTAACAAGAGCTGAATTTGGGTTTGGCACCCTGCCTTCTGGAAAAGTAAAATGCAACAACTGTTGAATAGCACTTTTCCTTTGATGTCCCTGTTCCTTACCATGTTTAAGCTCTCTGTTTTCCTTTCTCAAATTAACTTGATGTACTGCACCTGAAAGTTTGTGAGTCCCCTTAGCTAGGCCATTCTCTTGGACCAGAGAGGTCAGTTATAGCTAGGTCGTTCCTGACCATTGTTTGTACACCCTCTTCTTAAGAAATGTCAGTTGGTGGAGGTTCCACCACTTCCCAGGCAGTTGCGGTACTCTGATAGTTGAACTTCCAGAAAGTTTGAAGAATGTCTAATCTAATTTAAACACTATTTTGTAAAAAATTTCAGCTCATTGTTTCTTGTCATATCCCCAGTGCCTTCCTCTTTGCACTTCTGTGTACTTGAAAACTGTTACTGGAAGTTCTTCTTCTAAGTTGTTCTCTATGATATAGCAAGCCCAACTTTTTCAGCTTTTTTTTTGTTTGGGTGAGAGTTTCCTGCACCTCTGATCTCTGGCTAGGAAATTCAAGAGGCTTAGTCTCCTGCTGCATCCTTGGGCCCCAGGAGATTTAAGTGCATTGTAAATGGGGAGTGGGAGTTTTACTATAAATCTGTCTTCCATGGCTATTCTTTCTTCACAGTGCATGGGGAGAGCCCTGGTGCTTTTGTTCCCAGCACTAAATTTTGCATTGCTGAAATCAGTAATATTTTTAACTACGTTGGACCTTGACTCAAAGAACTGTCTTGAAATGTGCTGAGCATCTTCTGAGAGCGGCAGATTGAACTAATATTTATTGATGAAATATAGTTCACAGCTTGTGTTCATATTCTTTGATTACTAGGGGGGCAAGTTGAAAATATCTGAAGCACACAAATGTTTATCTATTTGATAACACACAATATATTTATGATATTTTTATTACTTTTGCTTTCTAAGTTCAAATGAAGAAATATAGATGAGTAATGATAAAAATCTGAATATATGATTGTTATAAAGTTAGCAACTGAAAACCGTGAAAGGCCTTTCTAAACTGTACTTTTTGAGGCAACCATCCTGTGTTCGAATCATTAAAAAGCAGTGATAAATAACATTGTGGTGGAGCATGATTGTGATAAGTGCTTGCTCATGCTTATAAAGAATTATTCTGCATGAAGAAATACACTGAAAGAGTACATAGCTGTAAAAAATGAGCCTGCATACCATGGAAAGGCACAGTGTCACTTGTCCCTAGAATAATTTCCTGAGCTACTTTGTGCTTCATATCAGCAGGTAACATAAGGGTGGCATGTGGTTAAGTAGCAGTTCACAGCGTCGTATGAGATTTGAACGCTGTTAAACTCACGAAGCCTTTTTTTAATTTGCAAAGCATGGAAAATAAATGGAAATGCCAATGTAAAAAAATTAGTATGGTTTGATACTATTACAATTATTTGATTACTAATCAAATGCATATATTGATAATGGGACATACGTAAGTTAAAAGACTAAGAAAAAACAAGTTGTGGAAAGTAAAGTCAAACCAAAGCAAATCTTGATGCAGATGGTACGATTAACTCCTAAGTAAGAGGTAACTCCAGATTAAATACTAGGTATTAACTACTAGGAAATATTAGGTAAGCAGATAAACCAATAGCCTCACCTGAGCTTGGCTTACCATTTAGAGTTTTGCTTTCAGTGCACAACAGTTTCAATAAGCACTGGCACAAAAGAAGTGGTGCCTTTGGCTGCTTTTTGGCTTATCAGCCTAAATGACCAAGTATTCATGTACTAATTTCACTTGAGAGTGGCTTTTTGGATTAGTCCAGAAAAGAATTAAGTTCTCTGGTTAAGCCTATCGTGAAATGCTTCATTTGCTCTATCTTTGTGCCCCTTTATAGTTAGGTTGCAGCAAGTAAAGCTATATGGATTTAATTTAAACTTTTTTGTTTTTCAATTCTAATTGAAGAAATTGTGCAAGAAAAAATAAAGTAGGACAGCCATCTGTGGTTTAAAAGGCTCATCAGATTTAAATGTCTCAGTGCTGAAATTGGTTCTTCTTAACAGCTGGCTGGCATTGAGTCCCTTTCTCTTCTGTGGGGTCACCCTGTAGACCGCCAGCCTTGCCATTTACCTTCTACTCCAGGGTTGTGATAATAGTGAAGTTGTATCTGATTTTCAGTTTCAGGTTTAAGTGCCTGAAAACCATGAGACTAGATTGAGAGGTGCACGGAGAAAAAAAAATACATTGTTGATGTGTTTAATTCTCTAACACAGAGTTATGTGCCCAGGAAAAAGGTGTATTCACTTAGGGAACTTTTCTTGACTTCGTAATGCACACCTCAGCATGAAACGGTAGTCTGAAAGCTGAGGCAATTTTGGATGCATTGGGGTCAAAACAAAAATTTCAGCTGGTTTAACAAAAGTGGAAGATGCTGTACTAGATACAGTAATGTTCTTGATTGTAAGCAAGGAAAAAAATCAATGGCTTCCAGCAAGTTTAAGTCTCTTTTAGCCTATTTTCTTCCGTATGAAACGGATCGGTCATTATTTTGACTCTTTAGTTGTTTGCTTTTTGAGTAGCTGCTTATATTCAGAAGGCTTTTTATAAGAGAATATACTTCATTAATATTTATCCTAGATAACACAGCTTTGTTTCATTGTTATTTTCTAGTAGTATTATAAAGAAGTAGACACAGTATCTTAAGTGCCACACTGAAATCAGTGGTTTGTGAATGGTAATTGCTATAAATCACACAGAAAGTTGGCTTGGAAATGTAGTCAGGAACTTAACTACATGGAATTTCTGTGTGTACTGATACATGTTAAATGAAATTAAGGGCTTGCTTGAATTGAACTTGGATACTCTTCTCATAACTGAAAGAACAGTTTTGGGGCATTGGGAACAGTTACATTTCACTGCATGGGGTAAGGCTAATGTTATATAAATGAACGCTGCTTCCATACTGCTCTGTCCCCCTGGCTGCTTACTCTCCAAGCAATAAATAAAGAAGCCAGATGTTGTTAGATATTTTTGTATAGAGTTAAAAGTCTTCTTTCAAAATTATCCTGCCAAATAAAAAAATAATGTTGTTACATACTACTCTAGACCTAAACTTGTTTTATGCTGCTGTCATTATGGAACATGCTCGATGAGTTAAGGACCATAAGTGTCCTTGGTGATCTGACACTGAATGGTCAGTCCCTTTCCCCAAACTGATAGACAGCTGTAGTATTCTTACCTTTTCTTATTTCTTTATGTTTATAAAAAACTCTAGATAAAACCACAGAGACTTTGAAAGTGGCAGCAAGCCTGTAGCTGTGATGTGTTGAATTTTAGTCCTTTTGAGAATACAAATCTGCATATTTTAGATTTTGTAATGTTATCTTCAGACTCATCGCAGGGGTGTTTTAGAGGTTCCATACTGTGTCTAGTGAAATTCTGAAAAGCATTACAGATGAAACACTGAAAACTGAAGATAAGATTTGACACTGAAGAGGGGTGTGCTGGGAGATAGAATAAATGGGTTAAATACCTCTGTCTCAGATGTTTCCTGTTTATACTGCTGGAATATGCATGGTTGCAATGCAAACTCAAAGCCAACAACTCCTTTATATTAACATGTATTTGCCATTTCCCTCTTTTATCAACAGCTTATAAAAATAAGAGCATCTTAAGATGCATATTTTATATGGAAATCATCTGATGCACATGGCTTTGGAAGGATTTTCTAAGCTTAAGTCAGCTATTTCATAGAGGAACACTGCATTCCTGCTGTACAATTTATAAATTAATTTACAGCAGGATATATTTCTAGCATGAACATGCTTTCTTCAACAGATGAAGCAAGTTGAAACCTATAATAAAGAAAGTCATAAATATAATTCTGCGTAGGAAAACTAAACAAAATAGATGAGTGCCATATCTAGTATTTATAAGTTCCCCCTGTCTTCCCCTATACTGAAGCAAGATAAATATACAGTAAAGTAATTTGAATTAAGACATTTGGCAAAACTTTCATGTGAAAATGTGATTTAAAGTTTGACGTTTTCTTGGTAGCTGAGGACTTTGTTATGAAGGGATTATGTATGATCCTCCTTGACACCCCATGTCAGTCGAGCACTGAGTTAAAAATAGCCTATCTAGCACTCATGAGAAAGAGTATCCCAACAGCCAGGTAGCGTAGAGAAGCATGAGAGCAGAAAGTTAGTATAATTACATAGAAGTCTACTGCAGTATAAAGACACAGTTACTGTTTTCTTCATTGTATTTAACACTCTGAATTGCTTTTTTCTTTATCTTTTCTTTATCTTGCTTCATTCTTGTTGTTTTACTAGAGTGATGCTATCAGCTGCTATGCAAATGTGAATGAGATAAATATGCATGAAAGGAGGTATTTGATTCTTCCATTTACTTTGCCTTCATTCATGTCACTGTTTACCTAAAGCAGTCTGATTGCATCTAGGCACCAAGAATGCTGTAAACCAGCTCATTAAATCAGTGATTTCGGTAAACCGAGATCTCTTTGATATGTATATTGACGGATGAGATAGTTGGGGTTGTTCAGCCTGGAGAAGAGAAGGCTCTTGGGGAGACCTTATACCAGCCTTCCAGTGCTTAGAGGGGGCCTACAGGAAAGATGGGAACAAACTTTTTTAGCAGGGATTGTTGCAACAGGACAAGGGGTTATGGCTTTAAACTAAACAAGGGAAGATTTAGACTAGATATGAGGAAGAAATGAGGATGATGAAACACTGGAGCAGGTTGCACAGTGAGGTGGTAGCTGCCCCATCCCTGAAAACATTCCAGGCCAGACTGGACGGGATGATCTAGTTGAAGATGTCCCTGCTCATTGTAGGGGGGTTGGACTAGATGACCCTTCCAACCCAAACTATTCTATGATCCTATGATTCTATGATGCTATTGGTTTTAACTGTTTATCCATTAACAGAATAAATCCTGCGAAATGTATGGTGATGTTTATGGTTAAATTAGAACAAAGCTAGCCTTTTGCTGTTTGTTGGAATCAAGTCATTCATGGCACAACACTTTCTGGAAGTAACGCGTTTTTTTAACATATGCATGTTCTTCTAAGATTAATTCCTTGTTCCATCCCATTATTACCAAGATGTAATGAACTAAGTTTTAGAACTAGGCCTGATAAAAGGTGAGTACAAATGATCAGCAAAATTACCGTGACTTTCTCCTGGTATTTCTGGTAGCATACACTGCAAAATGCATGGGAAAATTGTCATTACTAAGAGCTGATCAGCAGTGGCTTTATTTACCTCCATCTTCCTATGGCAGTTTACAGGCAGATACCACAAATCAGCACGGGCTTTGTGGTGTTAAAGCCCACCTAAATGAAGAGATGAGTAATTTCAAACCTGTAAGTGAAATGGAAGGCATAGCTGGAGGGAAAAAAGTCATACTAGAAAAGGTGATTGATTAAGAATGGGGGATTTCATTAAGGAATCCATTCAGCTTGAACCTGTGAGTTTAGCCATAGCAGAGAGGAGCTGCTCAGGCCATCCTCTGGTAGCTGCAGGTGAGACCGAGACAGCAGTCCTGCCTGCCAGACCAGGGGGATGCACTCGCTCTGCTTCCCGGATTACAGAGAGCAAGAATCCTAGCAGGGTTTGGGGGAGCATAATGGGGAGGAACAACCAGTGTTATTTTAGAGCTGGGAATAGCTGCCTCAGGCAAAAGACACAGCTGACTCATTGGTAACCACTGGGGATCAAATTTAGGAAGAGGTCTTGAAAGGAGTTAAAGTTTTCAGAGTAATGTATCAAATTTATTTCTAATCAGTTGCCTAAGATTTAAGGTGGTTAAAGTGTGTTTGCTTGCACCCAAATACTAAAAACCTTGGGAAAGGAGAGTAAGGTACATTACAGAAAAGGGCTAGATTGAATCTGGCATTACTCCAATGCAAAGACTGGGGTTGAGGGTGCAATGGGGCATAAATGATTGAAACGTGGTGCACAGATTGTGGTCTCATTAAGAATCCCTCCTGCTGGTGTGTGGCCCCTCCTCACATTTCTACGATAAACTTCTAATACAGTGGGCAGTTTTTGGATGCCATGATTTGCTGATTTTAAGATGCCAATTTTGATTTGCATTGGTTTCATTCCAAAGAAGAATGAATGGTCATTCACTTAAATGAAACTATGTGGAATAAAGTTCGCTTTCACTAGGCAACTGTCAGATCTCATATCTCAAAATCCTCACACGTATTTTTTCTTTTGTCTTTCAAGATGCTTATAAATGATGTAGAAGGATTTCACTTCTTGAAAGTGTCTGCCTAGTTGGACTAAGAACAGCTCTGTGTTCTTAGGAAAGTAATGCTTTTGCACCAAGAACAAGTTTTAATATTCAGCATTTGACTCTTAGTTACTGTCTTTTCCACTTAGAAACTTCTAGACTTGAAAAAAAAAAGTTGTATGCGTTGTGAAGTCACTAATGCTCCTCTGTGCTGCCAACAGATGTTGATGAATGCACATCAAACCCATGCTCTAATGGAGACTGTGTCAACACACCTGGTTCCTATTACTGCAAGTGCCATGCAGGTTTCCAGAGAACTCCTACCAAGCAGGCTTGCATTGGTAAGAAAATTTGTTTCACGTCTGCTGACACTGCAGATGTTCTGACCCCTTGTGTCAGATCCCATTGGAGTTCAAAAAATAGCTAGCAATGCAGTTTCAATAAATCTTTAATTGGAGCTCTAGTTCTGGGCTACCATTGGATTTGTTCTGTTGTTGCCTTTTAACATTTATCAATTATTCTGGAATATTTGTCACTTGGCCAGGAAATTCTGCAGCTGGGAGTTCTAGACAAAAAATCAGGAAATAGACTATTAGTACAACAGGTGTATATTTATGTATTTACATAGATGAATGTGTGAGTAGGTTTTTTAACGTATTGAGAAAGTAACTGCTGAGCATCACAAAATATAACATTGTAGCATGTATTGTACGAGTTTGTAAAATAATATTTTTCCTATCACTAATGGAATGAGAATAAATTTTTAAACATCTTTGGAAATTTTTTTAAAGTAATATTTAAATAATATTTGCTAGTATTTTTCAAAGTAATAATTGTTACTATATATGTTTTTATCTTACAGTAATTCTCTGATCATGTGATCCTATTGTTTTTTTCCTTAGATATAGATGAGTGCATCCAGAATGGTGTTCTTTGTAAAAATGGTCGGTGTGTAAACACCGATGGAAGTTTCCAGTGCATTTGCAATGCTGGGTTTGAATTGACTACAGATGGAAAAAATTGTGTGGGTAAGAACTCTTCTAAATAATGGAGCAGGCATTAGCTTAGTGATTCTAGAAGTTGTACTTCATACTACAGTTAAGGATCATTAAGGATTACCTTTTTTGAAGTAACGTACGACCTGAGGTGAACTTAGAGCCCCTGCATTCAAGTAGTTATTGTACGGAATTGCATGATTTCAAAGAAAACTTGAGGTAATTTTTGTTTTTGAAGCCACATCTCTCCTCAAGCGTCCCAGGTAACTCAGTGCCAGGAATAACATTTTTCCCTAAAGCTTTTTAGCAAATGCTCCATATATCAGTGCTGCTGAAGAAATAACTGTTTTTAATTTTGACTATACTGTGTCAAAAAAAGACTTCCTAGATAAACAACACACTCTTAATTCTGTCAGATTACTGAAGCTTTTTATCCTTTCATGTAAGAAAGAGGCACCCTGTTCTTCCATACATAGTCTGCTGAAACACACAAAGTAAGTGATCACAGTGGGAAAAAAAATGGCTGCGTTGCCTATAGAGTGAAAGCTCTTCAGGAACTTCATCAAAGTTATGAGTAGAATTTAATCTTCAAGTGAAGGAATATGTCATATCAGTCCTGATCATTTATTTTCACTGTGTCATCTTTTGTAAGGTGAAGAACTATAAGCGGTTTTCTTTGCAATATTTTGCAGACCATGATGAGTGTACCACTACAAACATGTGTTTAAATGGGATGTGCATAAATGAAGATGGAAGTTTTAAATGCATCTGCAAACCAGGATTTGTGCTGGCTCCAAATGGGCGTTACTGTACTGGTATGTAGAACTGAGGGGTAACGCAGTAAGACAATCTTGATTGAAAACGGCTTTTCTGGTCCATTCATTCATGCAAGAATGGCAATCTCGTCACATGGATTTAATATCATACTAATACATTACCATTACAGTAGATTTCTTAAGCTGCCTGGAATAGAAATAGGTCTTTCCCTTACAGAAATAAATAACTGAATTATTTAATAGTATTGTGAAAGATACAGAGATGATAAATTAGCTTTTGAAAAGTCTTGGAGCATTGTAAATGCGGCAAACTATGCAGGCCCTTCATGATGTGGTAAAGTGAGCAGCAATCTGGGAAGTTTAAGAGGTTTAAAAGATTTTACATTGATGAACACATACAAGTATGTTTTCCACACCGTTATTCTGGCAATTTAGAGTGTGTAACACTTAAGACATTGTATTTGCCACATAGCATTACAAACTTTTTAAAGTAAGGTCATTGAAAACTTACATTAAACATTTTAAGAATAGACTCTGATTTAGCTTCAGTTTAAGTAAAGTAATGCAAGATACCTGTTGCTGCCCATAGCAGATTTGAGCTTGAGTCATTTCTAGTAAGTGCAAAATCATCTAAATTGTTAGTTTCCTGATTTGAAGTTGGACCGTTTCTATTAATTGTTATTTTCTTAATGTTTGTGCAGCAGGGCTGTTGACTTAGAAATTAATGACCACTGAAAAGTTCTTCGAAATTAAAATTTACCATCATATGGATAGTCCGTGGTTGGTGCTTCCTTAACCACACTTTAAAGCATTGCTATAGTATCATGGGATGGACAAAGGGGAAATTTTATCATTAATTTTGATCAATGTAGAGTCTGAAGTGCCTCTAATCCTCCGGATTTTCTGTTAGTTTGTTTTGTTGATGGAATTTTGATTATTTAGTGTAATTCCAAGATGAAATATTTATTAGAAACAAAACAAGGATATGTTGGTGATTCATCTCCTATCATAAAGTCATTTGATAATGTTCTAAAAATACTAATTGTAATCTGCTTAAAAACAGTGAATAGATTGTTGAATTGTGTTGCCTCCTGATAGATATTGATGAATGTCAGACATCAGGAATTTGCATGAATGGTCATTGCATAAATACTGAAGGATCGTTTCGGTGTGAGTGCCCACCTGGCTTGGCTGTTGGAGTTGATGGTCGTGTGTGTGTAGGTAAGTGAGATTTTTATTTTAATTGAAAAGCAGATGGAGTTACCACGTTGTCAAATTAAAGAAATGCATCAAATGACATCCTTCTAGGTAATGTTGACAACAAACCACAGACGATTTATTTGTCTGGAAATATTTGTCTTTTGTTCTGCTGTGTGTTTGTGTTCATGTATGTGCATGTGTATGTATTTATACATGTATATTCATATTTCTATTCAGTTATGCCTCATCCACTCCAAATCACTAAAATAGGTACGTATCTTGTTTGCAACACTGATATTTTTGTACTCCCCTTTTCATTTCTTTCTCTAATCTGAAAACATTTTATTTCTATAAACTAAATTTACAGTATTTGCTCCTCTTGGCATCTCTTTTTGGTTTTGAGGCATACGTTTTTTAGTATGCTGATGAATAGTTTTTTGTCATATAATCTGAACTGCAGCCTCTTATCCCCTCAAATGTTACTGGTTGACAGTTAAGTGATTCTTCACCCAACTCCACCAGGAGCTCTAGCATAGCTTCATGGAGCTCATCAGAGAAAGATGGAGCATTTGCAACCTGATGAAGAATTTAAAAACATAGAGGGCAAGAGGTATTCAGTTCCTTGTTTTCTACTGAGTGCTGATGAAGAGGGTGGAGAGGAATACAGATTTTACAAACATTTCTAGGAGTGCTGGGACTACATGCACTAGGGACTGTGATACTGCAAAGTTCCTTAAACCAGTTTAATCCACAGGAGATTATCTGTGGATAGAGTTACCATCTTTCCCTTCTTCTGCATATCATAACATCAGTTCTGTATCCCCTAAGTTTCTTCTCTCCTAGCTGGTGAATGTGTCTGTGATCAGGGATACTGGTGACCCAAGGCTCAGTTGGTGGATAGGCATGGGATGGCATTAAGCTTCAGCAGGCATATGTGCCTGGAATGGGGCCTCCTTGAGTGAAGTGTGCACTGCTGGCAACGGATTAGCTTCACTTCTGGTACGTGGTCTTGTGTGCTAGTTGCTGCTGGTTACTGGACTGCCATTGGAGCTGCTGTTAGATCAGGCCAACTGGTTAAATCATGATGTTTGACAGGTTCATGAAGCAGTAAAGGCAGAGAGGAAACCATTGACTTGGCTCTGCAATAGCCCTGTGTATTAATCAGTGCTGTGACTGGTTTTGCTGATGGACACATATATGTCTTATCGGTCTGTATCTTATCTGCATGTGTTCAGATAAAGGAAAGAGAGAATTCATCACAGTGTTGGGAGGTTATCTTGCACCAAGGGGATGTGAGATACTTGGTGTTGCTATTATCAATTCAATTCAAATAAAATTCTAAGTTGTGCAGAAGTTCACAATTCTTTAAAATAAAATCTAGTGCAAGCATTACTATCAAGTGCCTGTGGAAGCTGACCATTTCTGTTACCACTTCAGTTTAAAAAATGCATGATAAAAACTCAGAATGCCTTAAAAAATAGGCTAGTAAAAAGCCAAAACACCTTCTCAGTCTCTCAGTTGGAACCCAGATATTTGTTGTTTTAAATAAATGAGATTTTTAGTAAGCAAAACTGCACTAAAGACTGAACCAAAAAAAGCAAGGTTTATTCTCTCTTGTGTAGTAGCCAAGTTGTTTTCTTCTGATTTATTAAACATTTGGAAGAAAGCAATGGAAAGATAAAACAATGAGAAAAGGCTTGCTATACTGTTTTTAATATAGGAATTTCACTGCTAGTGGCACAACAGCAAAACCAGATTTGAGTACAAGCTGTTCAGTACCTTTTTTGTGGTCCAAGTTGGCCTCATCTTTACCCCTGTCAGTGATACAGCTGCAAAGAATCAATGCAGTGCTCAATTTTCTGTGCTTTCATTTACCTAATGCTACCGCAGTTCTAGCAGCTGAAGGCTTCACAAGTTGGCCATCAGCTGTGAACGCTATTTTTTATTTGAAAACGTTCAGCTCCACATGTCACAGAGCTTTAAGGTTTACCATAAATGCTTAGGAAATATCCTTAATAGGACAAAAACTGTAAGGCAAAATCATAATTTATTTGGAAAATTCATTTTAAAAAGATGATGTAATTATTCCAGGCATAAAGTAACACAGGAAATGTCAAATATTGCATAACAAAGATAACTTCATATATGACCTTTAGAACAGAATTTCTGAGCCAATCTGCTCTTCAGAATTTTATATATATGTGTGTGTATATATATGTGTGTGTTTATATATACATACACATGGTGTGTTAACTACAGGTATTCTCTGTCTGGCTGTTTTGTTCCATATATTAGATGAGCTAAATAATACTTTTCAGACAGTCTGGCTGCTAGTAAAATATTTGTAGTCTAAAAGTTAGTAAGTTACATGGGGATTCCTTTAAAGTGTATTCCAACAAATGTGCTAGGCAATTAGCAAAAATATAAAATCAAAGAGCTTACAGTCCAGTTCTCTCACTTTTACTTTGAGCTGTATTTTACTTCTGAATACTGCCATTGATTCTGGTGGGACTATTCATAGTATAAATTGCTTTTTTATTTAGTATTAATAAGTATGGCAGAGTCAATCACAAAATATTATACACCTTGGACAAAAAAAAGTACAGCAAGGGGGAACAAATGCTTGGAAAAGGGACAGATAGATAAATGGTCAGAGCCAAACTAGTATTTGCAGGCATTTCAGGTTTGGCTATGCTTCTAACTGTAGCTCCATGCTCGGATACCTCAGTTGGCCCTGGTGTTGTGTGTTTGTGTATCACCTCAGAACTTGTACTGAGCTATGGCTATAGCTTTGCACAATGTTGATTGTTCTCTGCTGAGACACTTTTAATTATAATTCAGTCTGCAGTTGACATCTCTACCAAAAGCTATAGCCATCTAGGACAAAATAGCTAAGTTTTATTTTACACTGGTTATTTTGCAGAACTGTACCTCAAAGTGCTTGTCATAAGCATTGCATTATTTGACCTTCTAAGGCACCTGGATGGCTGCAGTGACTTCCACTGAGGTCAACCACTGGTCAACCTGATATTGACCACAAGGTGATAACATTTGCAGAAGTGATACACTACAAAATTTAAGAGTCTAGAAATGCTATTTTCTGGAAAACAGTGGAGTTTCCTATACAGCAGCACCAATGCTAAATCCTGATCCAGGGCATAAAATAATTTCTTCAGTGTTCTGAAATTAGTAGCCAAAGGCTGATCAAACTATACATGAGGAGCAGCGCAGGTTCATCAATAAGGTGCTCGCTTAGAAGTGTTGTGACATGGGGAACCTGGGTTTGGTGAGGTGCCTACAGCAGCTAAGTCATGGACGAAGCAGTGCCTGTCTTTCTCATCCTTGCTATCAGCATGGGAAGCACAGCACAGGGAGGACATTCTTACTGTCATACAATCGCTGTTTTAGTTCTTCCTCTTGCACAGGCTTTGTGAATCCCTGACTGTGTAGATAAGACTGTTTTCCTATAGCTAGTTAGGCAATCCTCCCCAAATTCCCTGTGCTGCTTCTATAAAAACTTTGGTTTATGTAGAAAAGCTCTTCTTATGCAGAGCAGTTGCTCAGTACATCTGTAGCTTCCTCCAGCTGCTTCCCACACTTCGCATCTTTGAAGACCGTCCTACAGAGTATTTCTTTCATACCTTCCAATTCCCACCCCCCTACTCCCCCCTGCAGTTTCCCTCGATGCCATTTCCTTCCCTTGAATTGCTTCTCCATTCTCTCCCAGACACAACTAGGGGGGTCTGTGACAAGGCAATGACTGAAGCCCCTTTATTCATGGCAGAGCATGGCAGAGTGGCATCTGGATTTGTTAAAGGTGGAGGGAAAGGATGTGATGCAAGCAATTATTTTGCAGAGTACATGAACAGACATCTCTTGTGCAAAAAAACTTGGTTGTTGTCAAGCATAATGATCTTTTCCTTCTGTCAAGTGCAAGCAAATTGTACTGGCTTCACCTAGGCTCTTGGCAAGGAGTAAGCCCTGAAATCCGGGCCATATTTAACTGTGCTCTAGAACTGTCTGTTCCATGGGATACCAAAAGCAAGGGAAAACATTTATGTACAGGCAATCCTGTTTTATAGGAGCCAGTTTACAACACTCAAAGAGTAGGCAGAACACAGAAGGAATTGCCAGTTCTTATTCATATTGGCCCAGGATTTTCAACATCCACTGTAAGATTTTTCATGCAACTTTTCCTGGTTGTTTTGGGGTCATCTTTTAAGTAGGTAACAGTCTCGATTCCCTCAGTTTCTGAGTGCACCCGGGCTCGTGTCCAGGCCACAATGTATAGTATTTTTACTGGAAGATTAACAAGGAGCATAAACTAAAGCCATGTTCTGGCCTGGTCCATAAAGGTGCCTGAAACAAAGAGTATTTCTTTAGCTCCAGCAAGTTTCTGTAGAAGTATAGGAGTCAAAACTAAAGGCTGTTTGATCCATCTGTATGTTGCAGTTCTCAGCCATACTTTTAGGTGGACTGTCCACTCACATGCTTGTTAGAAGATCTCCAGTATTATCCTATAAGCAAATATGCAAAATCCTGGAATGACCAGGAAAAAACAAAACAACAAAAAACAAAACACATAAAAAGCAGTCTAAGAGACATTCTCATAATTCTTGGGTAAGTATAGCGGATGGTTATACCTGCAAAGGTGGGGCTGAAGGCCTGCCTTGCATTATGCATCTTACTACATCTTATGGGTCAAGTCAGTCAAATTGATTTTTATGACTAAATCAGCTGCAAGATTGGCAGTCTGCACATGGTGAGTCCTACAGATGTGTGGTTGTCCCATATAATTCTGCTGTCTTTTATGGCATGATTTTTGATGTTGGAGACCTTCCTGTTTCCTTTGTGTAATAAGGGGTGGTTTGTCCTGGCTATCATTTCCAGCCCTCTCCCTGGGGATAGCACTGAAATTTCCATAGTGGCTTTTCAGCCACAAACCTCTAGAATTTCTTATGCTTGATGCAGTAGTGCTGCTTTACCCACTGTCTAGTCATGTGTAAGAATTGCTAAATTGCTGTTGCTAGCTAGGTATTGCGACCTCTTCGATATCCTAGCCCTAATCCAGCCCTGGTGCCAGTTTATACATAAACCTATTAAGATAGCTGTGTCATGTAAATGCTGGTCTGGACAATCTGCTGAAATCGCATTTCTCTTCAGAATTCGTAAATAGATTAGGTGACGATGCTCCTTTTGGAAATAGGTAGCTTCCCATATTACCAGCCCTGGGCTGCTGGTGAGTTATTCTACATGAGGAACCATTTTGGAAGTAAATAAGAGATCTGCATGTCCAGGTTATGGTTGTAGTACTTCTCAAAGTGAAGAAATGGTCACCACATGCTGATTCAAGCCATTCTGTGTTTCTTATTGAGATATGTGTTGACGGATTTACAAAGGTGCTCTGATGTATGGGTCATCTTTGCTGGGTCCTATGGAAGGCTTTTAAATTTCCCACAATATGCTAGTTCAGATGGTTTTGAAGTGCTCTGGAGAGAGCTCTGAGAGCTAACCATTTTGAGAACTGGTCTTGATGCCATCAGGATTATTGTAGCAGAGCAATGCAAATGTAGACAACGTAACCATTTTGTAGAACAAAACGCTTTTGGTTTGTTTTTTTTTTAGCTCTCATTCAGACAGTATGCATACTCTCAGCCTAAGGAAATAAATAATTTCTTTTCTTGCCCTTTCTTAGATACTCATATGCGTAGCACATGCTATGGAGGCATCAAAAAGGGAGCTTGTGTCCGTCCTTTCCCTGGTGCTGTGACAAAGTCTGAATGTTGCTGTGCCAATCCTGACTATGGTTTTGGAGAGCCATGTCACCCCTGCCCTGCTAAAAATTCAGGTAAAATTTTGTGTTTCTTTGAATACTATACTGCCAAACTGACAAAATTCAAGACAGAGAACATGAGTATGCTATGGATGAAGTTGGGTCCCAGAATGAAGTGTTGGCTATAAGTAATAACACTTTAAAAAGAATAAGCATAGTTCTCTGATGAATCTGTAAATTTCCTAGTCAAATCAATCCAGTTTAAAAGAGCAGCCCATATTAATTTTAGAAATCTGTATTTCATTTTATAAGAATCAATTCTCCAAATAAACCTGGGAATTGGTTACAAAAAAAATCTCATGACAGTAGATCTGAGATGATGTATCTTGGACAGTATTTCCATTCAGTGTTATTTTCTGAGATAGCAGAAAACTACTTGGAAGAACTGAAGTAAAACCAGCATTGTGCTTGAAAGCAGTAACTTAAGGAGATAGTACTATCAAGACTTTAATGAAATCACTTGAGTGTTTAATTCTTGTTACCAAATTTTGGTTTTGATGTATTTAGCTATAGTATCAATGAATAGTTATCTTGTGAACATTGGCATTTAGTTAGTTACATTGTAGAAGAATTATTTTGAAAAAAGATCAGGTGGCTTTGGTTTAGGATTAAAAGTGGTGAAACACTGGAAATAACATTTTCTTTTTTCCCCAACATCTCTTGCTTCAATTGAGTAGCTGAATTCCATGGCCTGTGTAGCAGTGGAATAGGTATTACTGTGGATGGACGAGGTATGTTGCACATTTTCTTTAATGTATATGACTCAAGGTTTAAAAACATATATACTCAGAATTTTATTATATATTACATAATATATAATATATTATATATTATGTACTATTATATACTAGAGTGCAGTTTTTTGCCTCGATATTAATATGTTGATGTTAGTATTTTTATTACCAAAGTACAATAATTAAATGTTGTCTAAGGAAAAGGCTAGAATTCTCTGCAACACTGGATTTTGCCTGACCCTGAGAAGAGAAAAAAAGTCATCCATTTTAAAGGTTTGACCTATAATTTATTTTTCTTAGAATAAGCATAAGACAATTCTCCCTCTTTTGGGAAGTAACAGAAGCCACTTGCATTTGCAGTTGATTTTCAGTCAGCTGGGATAGTAATAGAGCAGTTTTTCACTCCAGATCCAGTGTTCATTATATGGAGTGTTTCTGAGGCCACATCATTTCTCTGGTGAGTTAAGAGTTGGAAGGGACCTTACTAAAAACATTGTCCTAAAAAAAGTCCTGAAAGCAAGCACTTGCATTTAATACTGGGAACTGTAAAGCTCTAGCTCCTTTTCTATCACCACAGAGAGAGGGATTTTAAAAATAATAGCTGAGCCAGGCCTGAAGTAAGGGTGATGTATACTGCAGCTGCCAAGTAAGTAGAGTGGGTTGAAGAAGGAATGGTGAAACACAGTATTATGATTTATTGCTAGATAGTTCCCTGATGAGTTAATAAAGTTGCAGCCAAATTAAAGCAGATACTGTACATTTAATATTTCCAGGCATTTAATTTATATAGCTTTTATCCTTGTCAGTCTTAAAGCTCCTATTCAGTTCAGCAGGAACAGAATGAGACCCTCTGATCATTATACTTAGTAACAGCCTACATAACTTTTAAAAATAGTACTATAATAAAAGAAATTCTGTTTCTGTTCAGTACTGTAAGTGTATATGCATAGTTTTTTCTTCTCTATGAGCTCATTGCTTAACATGTTGCCAAACTTACAAGTAATTTGAAATCCATAGAGTTTGTAAATTCTCTCACTTTTCAGTGAATTATATAAGGACCAT
Organism: Limosa lapponica baueri; assembly: GCA_002844005.1. Taxonomy (NCBI): domain Eukaryota; kingdom Metazoa; phylum Chordata; class Aves; order Charadriiformes; family Scolopacidae; genus Limosa; species Limosa lapponica. The sequence continues at coordinate 665,935 of KZ505841.1, forward strand.
TTGAAGAATCCCGAAATCCCATGGAGAAATAATGGCAGTGTACCATAATATCGTTGTACAAACAGCATCCTACCATGAGAATTTGCATGCAGTCTGGTAGGATGGTTATGCGTTCTTTTCAATACATGGAAAATACGATTTCACACTAAAAACATAAAACTAGTTGTGGTCTTTACCAATTGCATGATAAATACTATGATCTCTTGGGGTTCATGTCTTAACTAAGATCCTTCTTTGTTAGGTTTCTGAAGAAAGCCTTAGTGTTTTCTGTATATCTTGTGCAGAGACCTTGCAGACAATTTTCGTGGTGCTGCTTATACCAAGGGACTTTGTTTGCCAATTCCATTTCCTAAAGGAGAGCAATACTGATCCCACTTTCAATCCCTAATAAAAATTCTGTTATATTCCTCATGCATTCTTATTATCAAGAGTGAGTGGGAATACACTTCAGCAGTGAAGCTCTTTCCATAGAGATTTTATTTGAATTTTAGTTGATATGTAGTTTGTTAATGGGACTGCAATCCATTACCACATCCCTACTGCTCTCATTCAGCTCGTGCTTAAGAAGCGCAAAACCTTTGTGTCTTCATGTGAGAGAAATCTGAACATAGGTGAGGAGAGAGATTTTGCAGTCTGCTTCAATATAAAAAGTAACAAGAAGGGCTGGACCTTCTTAAATCATTAATTTGGTAAGGAGAGATTGAGTTATGAAATTCTGTGGCTTGTTGCCCAGGTACAAACAAGTTTAGTAAACTACAGAAAACTGTTCAGTCAAAAGAAAACATAAAGCTGAAATATTATGCTAATTCATGTTTTCTTATGACATTTTCAAATGTCTTATAACTTTGAATTTAATCCAAGGATAGCATGATATTTCCAAATGCATATCTGCGTATATGTAAATCATGATCTAAACTGCACTGTGATTAAAGAGAAAATGTCCTGTATAAAAAGTTGAGCAGTACAAGTAAAAACCAAGCTTTTTATGAAGTCATAGTTAGGCCAGCACCCCTACTGTTCTTTCCAGGGTTTGGAAAGGGAACTATTTAAAGTAATGGGCTTACCGTATGGGAAGAAATAACTTAATATTGAAAAATTCTCTTTTCCTCAGAGGCAAAAAATACTAAAACTAGCCTGTTCCTGCTCTTATAGTTCATATAAATATTTTGGAATTTTCCAACTACAGCAGAAATTCTATATGGGACTGTAAATTCAGGGAATATATCTCATTCATCATCCTATTCTGTCAATCTGAGAAAAATTTAGATTTCCAACAAGTGCTATAATTTCTGCAAGACTGAGTATGCTGTGGTATTGACCTATGCATTAGTCCTGTATTAGGAAAAGCATTTGTGTCACCTAATAATTTATAACTTCTTACCTAGATCGTTAAACCACAGGCACTGAGTGCACAGGCTAGGTATTTTGCATCAAGGTATTCGTACAAATGCATATTTCCTTATTGGTTTAGGTTAGAAAGGATATCTGGAGGTCATCCAACCTAACCTTCTGCTCAGAGCAGAGGTAACTTCAAAGTTGAATCAGGTTTCTCAAGTACTTGCCTAGTGGATTTTGGAAAACCTCCAAGGATGGAATTCCCATAGCCTCTCTGGGCAGCTTGCTCTAGTGGTTAACCTCTCTCATGGGGAAGAATTGTTTTCCTCGTCTTCAGTTAAAGTTTCCCCTGTTGTAACTATTGACTCTTGCCCTGTCATTGTGTACCTTAAAGAAGATTCTGGCTCCATCTTCTATTAAGATCAGAGAACTGCTCCCATCTTCCCTCTTGCTGAACAAGTTCAGTTCCCTCAGCCTCTTCTCATATATCAGGCGCTGATCTTGCTAGGGGACTTCAGTCAACTTGACATCTGCTGGAAAAGCAGCACAACAAGCTTTATACAGTCCAGGAGACTCTTAGAGCACAATGAGGATAATTTCTAAATCCAGGTGACAGACAGCCTAACCAGAGGAGAAGCATTATTGCACCTATTGCTTACGCACACAGATGAACTAATTAGTGAGGTCCAGCATGATGGCAGCCTGGGCTGCAGTGATCATGCCCTGGAGGAACTCATGATCTTGAAGGATATGGGACAGGTGAAGAGTAAATCCAAGACCCTGAATTTTAGGAGAGCAAACTTTTGGTTTTTTGAGGAATTTGGGGATGAGATCCTCTGGGAAACTGCCCCCAGAGCAGAACAGAGCTGGCCCCTCTTTAAGGACATTTTCCTTAGATTGCAAGAGCTCTTGATTCCCACGTGTAAGAGATCAGGCAAGGAAGGCAGGAGACCAGCATGACTGTACTCAGGATCTCCTAGTCAAACTGAAGTGTAAGAAGGAAAAGCATTGGCAGGGGAACCAGGGACGTGTCCTGGGAAGAACATATGCTACAGGCATGCTACCCAGAGGTATAGGCATGGGACCAGGAAAGCTAGGGCACAGTTTGAACTGAGTTTGGCAAGACTTCTACAGGTACATCGGTCAGAAAAAGATTACAAGAAAATGCACACAGACACACAAACACGATAAATGTGACAGGAGAACTAGTGGCAACTGACATGGAGAAGGCTGAGGTACTCGACGATTTTGTTGCCTGAGTTTTCACTGGTAATCATTCTTCCCATATCTCTCAAGTCTCTGAACATCAAGGCAGGGACTCAGGAAACAGAGTCCCTCCCATCCTAGCAGAAGATTAGGTTCAGGACCACACTAGGAACCTGAACATGCACAAGTCAATGGGACCTGAGGGAACTGGCAGATGTAGTTGCTATGCCACTCTCCATTGTATTTGAAAAATGGCAGTCAGACGAAGTCCCCGGTGAAGGCAGGAAAGAGAATATCACACCCATTTTTGAAAAAGGGTGGAAAGGAGGACCCTGGGAATTACCAAACAGTCAGTCTGACCTCAGTGCATGATAAGATCATGAAGCAGATCATCCTGGAAGTTATGTCAAAACATGGAAGATAGAGGTGATTAGAGACAGCCAACATGGCTTCACCACGGGCAAATTGTGCCTGACTAATCTAGTGGCCTTCTATGATGGAGTGACTGCACCAGTGGACAAGAGAAGAGCTACTGATATCATCTACCTTGACTTCTGTAAGGCCTTTGATATGGTCCCCCACAACATTCTTCTCTCTCCCCTAAATTGGAGATGGATGGGTTTGGTGGATGAACTGTTAGATGAGGAATTGGCTAGTGGTCATGTGCAATGAGTTACGGTCAACAGCTCAATGTCCAAAAGGAAACCAGTAACAGCTGGTGTCCCTCAAGGGTCCATTGTGAGACCAATACTATTTAATGTCTTCATCAATGACATAAATAGAGGGATTGAGTTCACCCTCAGCAAGTCTGCAGATGACGCCAAGCTGAGTTGTGCAGTTGATTCGCTAGAGGCAAGAGATAGCATCCAGAGGGACCTTGACAAGCTTGAGGAGTGGGCCCATGCTAATCTCATGAAGTGGCCCAAAACTGGACACAGTATTCCAGGTTTGGTATCATTAGTGTGAAATAAAGTGGAATAATCACTTCATTCAGTCTTCTGTTTGCACCCTTGCTATACCCTTGCTCTGAACAACAGCCCCAACATCCAGTGAGTCAGATGTTGTCTACACCTATCACAGGATTAGGTTTTTCTTATCTTTTATTATCTGGTTATCTCCTGTGTTGTGTTAATACAGATATTAATGAGTGTGCGTTGGATCCTGATATTTGCTCCAATGGAATCTGTGAAAACTTACGTGGCAGCTATCGTTGTAACTGTAACAGTGGCTATGAGCCTGATCCTTCTGGAAGGAATTGTGTGGGTAAGTTGCTTGATTCTTTTATTATTGTTGAAGAATTCATCACTATATTGATGCTAATTTGAATTGACAGAATTTTGGTTGCAAGACTTCTACTAAAGTCACAGTGAAAATGCAAAAAATCTCTAATGAGAGTGCTTTTTTCAGTCACTGCATAGCTTATATTCTTACCGGTGTTTTTTTCTGTTATTTGGCTGGGGTGGGTATTACTATTGAGAAGTGTAAGCAAGAGAAATTGCAGGTTAGGAATTAATCTTCTCAAAATCATGTATCAGTTTGTGTTATATTTTAATGTACAACATTTGTCAAGACCACCTAAAACATGTCCCTTTCAAGGCTGGATGATAATTTATCAAGAGCTGGTGGTCATGGTCTTGCATAATAAAATGTAGCAGATGGCTATCATTATCATAGTGAATGATAATTGGTGGCCTATGTACACAGTCTTCACAGTATGCAATAATTAATGATGTACCTGAGTTATACTCAAGTATACAAGTTACACAAGTACAGCAGAATGGGTTGCTGCACACTTGGTCTTCTAATTCTGAAAGCTTCAGCTCATGAAGATAGCAATGACCCACTCTTAGGATTTCATAAATCATGTCGGAACAGAGGGCTCAAGTGTAATAGATCTTCTTTTATTCTTCAGAATTTGTCACCAGTATGCAGGAATGATTCACTTCAGAAATTTTTAATTGTCATTTACAGTTTGGTTTAGGTTTATACCAGACAGTTGTTGCAGTATCTAGGTACATTGTCTTCACAGGTTTAGGAACACCCAACAGAAGATATCTATGTTATATGTTTCACTCTCTGTCTAATTAATTTTATTACTCATGGTTATACATTGAATTCAGTATGTTTTTTCTTTTGGGAATTCTTACATCCAAAAAAAGTGTATTATACCACAGGTACATTGTACAATATTGCTTATGGTCCTGTTATCATCCTTTAATTTTAAACAGAAAACTGAAGTTTATTTGTATTAAAAGCTAATGGAAATCTATCTGAAACCATCAGAAAGTTTTAAGTATTGTCCTACCATCTGGTATGTTTATTTTGAGGAATTATTGCTCTCTACACTTAAAGGTTTCCTGACCTATCACTAGTATTTGTGGTCCATTTTTGGTAGGGAAAACCTGCACTATATAACACTGGTATAATTTTAATACCAAGCATTCCTACCTAGTGATGCAAAGCAAACACAAAGTAATAAATGTGTTTCTTTTCATCTGCTTGACTTAAGGAATTTTACAGCTAGTTACTTTCTAAAGGCCCTAAATATGACCTTTTGGCAGGAAAATTACTGCTGCAGAAAAAAAATGTTTGTTTTTTTGTTTTGTTTTTTTTTAAATACTTCACATGAGATTCTTTTCCAAATCGATTTTACGGCAATGGAATTTATTTATCTAGTTACACTTGGGATTATGTAAGTGCTAGTATACGCATATGTCTGTTTGATTATTTAAATAAAAATACAGCGTACTGACTGTGAGAATGCATTTATTCTTAGGAGAATTTTTGCACAAAAGAAGTTAATTATAAATGCTTAAATAAAGGGTTGAAATGTTTTAATTAATGATACAGATCATGAGTGGCCAGGAAATAAAAATGGTCATCATACAGAATGCAGACAGTATTTTTGTCAGTTTTAAGTGTTTTTAGAACATGAGCTATATTCTGTGTTTTTACAGTGCGTATCAAAAGAGATTAGAGTCCAAATCTGAAGTTACTCTGTGAGATTCTGAGGAAATAATATGTTCATAACACTGCTAGTTTGGGTTAAATGACAACAAGCTCAAAATTAAAGCCTGTTGCTCTTAAAAATGTCAAATTCCAAATTCATCCTCCTTTGCTGAATTAAAATCAGATGAGGTTAGATAAAGGACAGGTTAGTTTAGAAGAGCTTCTTTACAGCTGCCAAACTTAAATCTCTGATTCATCATCTGGGGAAATTTAGACTTTATTTTCTGAATCCTAAAGGAATTTATAAGCAAAGCTTGCAAAATCTAATGGAGTTGGGAAACCAGAAGCCTCCTTATTGTAAATATATTGCATTCTTGTTTTTCTACTTCTTTTTTTTAAACTTAAACAGTATGAAAAATGAAGTTGATGTGAGATTTCAGTTGCAGTGTTAAGGTTGGGAAACCAAGCAGTCAAAATAAAGGAGACACCCAGAAGCAGACTATAAAGTGTTAGGTTTATCATGACTTACCCTCTCAGTACTCTCCTGTAAGCTTTAAGTATTTGTGACATGTCATGGACACTAAAGTAAAGTAGCTTAAAATTATAATTTTTTCTTTTTAAAAATAAACAATAGGGCAACAAGGAAGATTGATTGCTTTTTATTAGCATTATTTGCAGTTAGTATAAGAGGAGTTCAGGGAGTGATGTTAATTTATGGGATTTTCCTATTCACTGTGCTTGATATCCTGGTCTTAATCATGGGGGCTTTTTTTAATACAATATACCTCTGGAGAGGAGGTACCTATGTGTACTCTTGAGATGTCTGCCGTACTTGGGCTGTACAATTTAGATTTTTATGCACATATTCACTTCATGGATAACAAAATCAATTTTTGCACATAAAACAGGATTAGAACAGTAATCTAACACACCATTATTTTTTGTGTTTAAAAAAAAAAAAACTAAAATGCCAGTTTCAAAGCAAATAGACCTTTGTAAAGTTGTCATGGTGATCTAGTCATACAATTGACGAAGATTCCAAGGTCAATCAAGGAAAACATAATTATTACTTTACGATAAACCATGAACTATTTTTAGGGCCTGCTAATGAAAGACTTTAAAAGCAGAGCAGAAGTTTTGGTAATAAGACTCTGAAAATTAGTTAGCCTTTTGAAACTAAGGCTTGGCATTTTTCCTTGCTCAGTGACTGTTGTAGAAAACTGCCCACCTGGCAACCCAGTTGTTGCTGCAGAAAGCAACAGGGGCTACTTGTGGAGGCAAAGGCCTCTCATGGCATGTGCACTCATTGGTATGTCTGACTCATCTTTTTGCAGACATTGACGAATGTTCGGTGAACGGGCTGCTGTGTGATAACGGGCTCTGTCGAAACACCCCTGGAAGTTACAGCTGTACTTGTCCGAAGGGTTATGTATTCAGCACTGAGACAGACACATGTGAAGGTGAAAAATCTGCAAGTTGTGTTAATTTCATTGCTTATTATGTAACATTAAAGCTAAGTGATCACAAAAGATCTAGAGTGGTGACAAATACCAGAGGAAAAGGCAGAACTAATATATTGCATAAATGATTGCATTCCTTTTGTAATTTCTCTGCAGTATTTTTCAGTGTGTTGGGTCTTGCTATCAAATATCTTTCAAATTAATCGGTTCATTTTTATATGAAAATATTTTTCTTTCCTTAGATAAAACATTTCTAAGCTGGGAATAAAGGGGAATAGGTGCTTACCTTTGATCATGTAGCAGGGACACCTAGTCTATCATCTAGGGAAGTGCATCTATTTTGATCACAGAGTCTCTTCTTTCTTTTCTCCCTTCAGTCTCTGTTGATGATTAATTCTAAATCAAATTCTGGTATTTGTGGTGCTTTACGTGATGTTTGAATTCCAGGATCTGGATATTACTACCTGAATACTAAAATTGTCCTTTATTTTTACAGTGTAATCAAAATTTCTTTCTTATATGACTCTTGAACACAGATATTAGATTAATGACAATGTTACATAGCAGAAACTAATGAGTAGTTTTCATTAGAAAAAAATTAAGCAAGGCTGTACAAAAAGAGTCAAAATAGAAGTATTAGCTTTTGTCTCAATTTTTAACTAGCATTCAGAGTAGTAGAATTTTACTGGTCTTTGCATTGTTTTTTATTTGGTTCCATGATCTGCAAATCTCAATATTTGTTATTATTAGAAAGTTTTTATAGTAAATAGTCTTGCATTTGAGTGAGTGATGGGGAAACTATAATCCTTTGTTATGGAATTCCTATTATATGAACTGGTGGCATTGTCTAGATTTGTCTGAAGTAGTCGAAGACATTATTGTCCTCAGCTGCTTGTTACTACTGATCAAACAGAAGTTACTGCCATACAGCTAAACAAACATATAGAAGGGAAAGTGGAAGCACTCTGCAAACCACTGGTGCTGTGTAAGATCAGTCAGGTTAACTTAAAACTATTTTCTTAGCGGCCGCATATGGTGAATGCGCAAACTTTGCACTGAAGCAGGTGAGGAGCACTCGTGTGCTCTTTGCCGGTTGTCAGGAGATGAGTTGAAGCAAGCAACATGGGAGGGCAATAGTGTTTTGAATGTCTCCAACTGTTCAGAAAGTGAACATGTGTTTACATTCAAAACATCTCATGAAATGGTTTAAATTCTGGCAGTATCAAATCATTCACCTCTTCACCCTTTCTGTTCAAAAGAAATTATGTTCCTTTTAGTACATGTGTGTTTCAGAGGTCACTTTTAAAAGTTAAAATGTCTTCTCTCCCTATATGCTACAAATTAGTAGCACTTGTTCAGATTAGGTTTTTTCTTATATCATACTACCATGGATTTTTAGTGCTCTCTCTGCTAAATTGTCTCAATGCCTCGTACCTATCTACAACTTTCAGCTGAAATTTGTTCTTCAGGGTCTGTATATATATATATATATATTCGTTTCTGTGCACTGAAAGATTTATAACTGTGAAAAAGGCTTACTGTGTGCCCTAAATGTGCATATTTCTTAAGGAATCTTATAGACAGAAAAACTGGAATAGTATGTTCATTACCAAGATGAAAAGGCCATCAACTTCAGAGCACAACACTGACCAAAAGGTAGATGAATGAGATGCATGAATGAAAACAACCTAATTATTGAAATAAAATGTATCTAGATTTTCAAGTATTAAATGATTCTTTTAAATTGTAATAATAATAGTAATATTAATATAAAGGTGCAAAATTATGATTTGACAACAACAACAACAAAAGTGGTTTCATGGTTGCATTGAGCCACCGCAGCCTTAGGAAGAAAGTGATCTGTTTTTTTCTTCTGGACATCCTTATCATCATTGCAGTAAGTTTTATCTTGTGCTAGAAGAAATTTGGGGATCATGATGTAGTGAGCCAAGTCTGAGAGTCCCTTATCTTAGTTTTTTTGTGAGTGGGGTGTAAGTGGAGAATAGTGTGAGAGAGTAATTCTGGAGTGGAAGTTAATTTACTACTTAGTTCATTGAGGAGAGTGTGACTTTTTTAGATAGTATTGCCAGCTAATATTAACTGCAAAACCATGGTATAAAAAAAAAGTTACAGTTAAAATAAAATTTACAGGAAAGTATATGAAGAGAAGATAGTAGCAGAAATCCAGATGGCAGGCATGTCGCCTCTTAATGGCACCTTAGCCCATTTTTCTAAGGACTGTTACCACTTTTAGGTCTTGTCTAAGGGAATTAGGTGCATTCCCCAAATTATCAGTTTATGAATCAATTCTAAAAATGTGAATAAAGAACCAGTATGATTTATTCAAACTAACATATTATAGTACCTCTGACAGTAATTTAGTAATACAGGGACTGAGATATTTCACAGTTTGAGTCAACCTGAGCATGAGGTAGAAAATGCACTCACACCTTATTTAAGCAGTTTGTTACGTAAATTAAAATATGTTCTATTGTGAAAGAATAATTAGTGAGATGATCATTCGAGCTCACTAACTAAGGCTGTTTGAGTTTCTGTTTGTTGGATTTGGTGAGATTTTAATCAATGCATTTAATTACATTTTATTTTTTTTAACATTTTTTTTAGATGTTCATAAAAGAACATGCATCTGTACATGTTTGCAGTATTTGTACTATGGCCCCTGGAAAAACTAATGAAAGAGTACTTTTTGATATTCCAAAATATTCAAAAACAGGGTAGATCTATCCCTGTCTCATCTACCTTTCATAGTGGTTATGAGGTTTAGCTGTTACTGAAAAGGAGGATATTTTGCCATCTTCGTAGAATAAAAGTGGCTGTGCTTCTGTTGGCTGTATTTCATAATCCTCTATGTATGCTGAACTCTGAAGCAATAGGCTTGTGATTGGGCATGAATGGTGCAGTAATATTTTAAATAATAAAACTCTTTGTTAATGGAAGAAAAAATACCCTGTTTTCTCTTTTAGGGAAAAAATACAAATCCAAACAAATGATCATTAACTAAAATTTTATATTTGTAAGACCTTTCTGTCCTTTCTGAACATAGTTTAATGTAATAGCCCTAAAATACTTCTTATTTTTTGTTGTCTGCACAGTAGAATCTGAAGGATTTTCAGTTTCTCTTAATATTGTTATCTACGTTAACTTACATATATAGGTCATGAAGGATCTGTCATCTTCATCTTGAATCTTATAGATTGATGTTTAAATTTAGTCGACCAGGTGAAAAAGCGGATCAGGAGGGGTTTGGCATAAAACTGTCTATAAAATGTATCACCTTTTTTCTGATGTTGAGTGGGTTGGCAGTAGAGGAATAAATTCATCTCTTTCTGTCCAAATTCTGTTTTCAAAGAAACATTCTGTAATTCGGTTGGGAGTTACAAGTTCATTAGTTGTAAAAACTTCTGTAGCTAGAAGCTTTGTGTAGTGCTCTGAAAATGCTCTGATGCTTATCACTCACCCATATATTTTTAATTAATATAACTCTCATCAGTAACTGTGAAGAACAACAAAACCCCTCACTGTTTTCATTTATAGTTCAATTGAAATTTTTTATCAATTTGTTGTGGGGAATGGGGGAGTTGTTTGAGGCTCCAGAGTCTGTGAAAGTTGAGATATTTACAACAAGCTCTGTGGTTTAGATTGTGTTTCCAGTGACATAACTAGTTAAACATAAACCAGATGTGCTTTGAAGTTCATTTCCAGGAATGTACAGTGGACTGTTTCAATTTTTGTTTCTCTGACATTTAAAATGTACACTCACTTCACTTTAGAAAAAAATGTTTTTAAAAAAATCCCTGATAAATATTTTCATTTATAGTAGCTTTTATTTTAAAATATAAACCAATATTAAAATAAATTGGGGTTCTTGCTCACTCTTGTTAAAACTGCCATTTAATATTATTATAAGAAGGTGTATGGAAACAATTTTTGGAATTTGTTTACATTGTGGACATGATACTTCTTCAGCAGAGCACTAAAGCTGAAGTGTATTCATCCTTTAGTTATTTTTTTTTTCTGAATGGTGGTTTTGGGGTTAGTCAACGCAGTATCATAAACCTGCTAATACCCAAAAGCACTGAGTTTGATTTTTTCTTTTTTTTTTTGTTTCTCTTTTTATTTGTTTTGTCCTAGCATAGTGCTAAAGCATGTCAAATGCAGAAAGTTTAAAACTGTTTTTTTTTAAGGTTAGAGGTCTAGAGCATAGTCACAAGATCATTTTAGAAACAAACAGAAGTTAATGCCTCCAGATATGCGTAGACTAATCCTCAGTGAAAGCTACTCTCCGTCTTCCTACTCCATAGAGAGAAATGGGATGAGTATTCCTGCAGCTGCATCAGGGCAAAGTGAAATGTGGAGCATTTCTGGTTCCATGTATCTGGTTCCATGGTACATATTCCCTCGCCCCTGGTCTTGGCAGCCAACTTCTGCCATTCTCATCCCTGAAGATGGAAAGTGACTGTTTGTCTGTGGGATCAGTGAGGGGCTGGCACTGGCACTTGAAAGTGGTAGAAACTGAGACTTGGAGAAAAAGGAAGGAGGAAGGGTGAAAGGGGAACGTCCCCTGCAGACAGCAGGAACCTGGCAGGTAAGTCAGCTGTTTCACCTTTCTGTGCTTCCCCATTTTTTCTCACCCATGTGTTCAGTTTCAGTCGTCCTCCCTCCTTTCACTGTCTTTGGGATGAGAATGAAGAACACAGCCCATGAAATCAAGAGAGGTGCTTCACTCTTCTTAAGGAGTTGAACTTTAGATGCTTTGGCCTTGCCATCTTCACTTATTCACTTATCTTTGGTTGTAGTTTTGGGGACAGTGTGCCAGGACACTGTCCCTCAACTATTTTTCATTAGGTTTGGGCTTCTTGTTAACTCTGAAAACCTGAAATACAAGATGTGATTTCCTAGAACAAAATTGTTGTAAACCTAACAGCTAAGTATCAGGGACAATTAAAGTTACGCATGATAACCTGATATTATATCTATAAATATGAAGTATTTTAAGTTTCATGCATTTGTTTATATTATGAATGATTTAAAGTGATGTTTTGGATAGTGGCAACTCTCTGCTAATTACAATCTTTTGTCTCGCACATTTGTGCAGACCTGTGTGTGGTTGAGATGCCAGCTGTTAAAACCGTGTGAGACTTTACATAAATCGCCTTTTTTCAGCTATAAATATTTTCAGCAGACTTCAAGCACTTGACCTGTAATTTTCATCACTGGATGGTTGAGTCAGACTAGGTTTTAAATTTTACTTTAAAAAATTCAGACAAACCTTTCTGTTCATTTCCAAGAAAACGATGATTTGTGTACAGATGATACCATGCCGATTATAGCAAACTGGGAGCACTGGCTGACACTCCAGAGGGCTGTGCCGCCATCCAGTGGGACTTGAACAGGCTGGAGAGCTGGGCAGAGAAGAAACTAATGAGGTTCAACAAGGGGAATTGTAGGGTCCTGCACCTGGGGAGGAAGAACCCCAGGCACCCAGGGTAGGGGTGGATCTTCTGGGAAGT